>JABASC010003694.1:0-13507 GCA_019776185.1 Plutomurus gul
TCCACTTTTATACGATCTGTGTTCTGTATGAATTGCAATTTCTATTAGTTTTTCCTGGAAAAGAACAACAAATTAGTAGGATTTATTGATTGTGCTCTGGTGGTCTTTTTATTACGTCGTGCCTTGTGTGTGGAGACAAATAGAAACTTTTTTTGTGAAGAATCGGCGTAGAAGAATGTAGTTTATGGGAAGCCAAGCAAGTACCAATTTTATTTTGACGGAACAGAACAAGAGGAAATAAATAACAGAAGCCAACACTAACACACGTTCATGATATGTAGGCGTTATTACAAATTATTGGTGTTTTCATTTTCCTTCTTAACCCACAAGAGGGTTTATTGAATGCGTCCATCTTTTGAGATAGGGACCTAAAACTTGGTATACGAGTTCTATTCCCTCATAAAATGAATGTTTCGAAAATTTACTATGTCTTCCATCTAAAACATATTTTCTGTACCTTTATTTTCTCTTTTCAAACACTTCCTACTCTTACTTCCTCTGAAACAGATCGTGTAAACAATTCAATCTCATTAGTAGATTGTATATAATACTCATACTTAATTGATTGAAAAGGATTAAAATTAGTATCATTTTACTGCCCGGTGCGTAGTAAAATATTATTTCAACCTCTTTGTTCACTTTATTCAATAAGTGACACGTAACATACTTATAATAGAAGTACGCAAGAGATATAGATCTTTGAATGGACTTGGTTGGTGGAATAAGTGACAAATTATTTCGAAGATTTCGTATTGTCTGACAGCTCGTCACAATTTATCTTCGTTTCTTGACTATGACTTGGCTTTTGGTACTAGCCACGCTCTAATGTCCTATTGTTCTGCACGGGTGAAGTATACATAAAAGGTTTTAGAAAGACAATCAACTGCCAGACAACCCGGTTACGTCCCCAGACGATTTTCTCTTGTCTCACTTAAGTTCGATCATCTCTCCGACCCTAAAATATATAGTACGCTAAATTGGCAGTGTAGTGAATAGATAATACTAGACAGAGTATGATTTCCAATGAGACTTCTTGTCAATGCACTTAATGTACTATAAGCAATATACAGTCTTAACAAAGTCCATACAGAAATCCATTAGGAAGCATAATTCTGACACGAATCTCGGTTGCTGTCAGCCTGAGCATATTCAAGCAAAAGGAAACGTCTTGAGACATTTCAAGAAGGGTTGCTGCCAGAGCATCTTTCTCCTGCACAAGAGATTCAATCATGCGTTTTATTGTGACAGCACAAGGTGTTAGCGATTTGCAATTATAATGCACCCATTTCGACCGTGGACGATCGCATTCCCACATTTCCCTATAGACAATCAAATTAATGCTGTAGCTGAATGAAGGAAAGCAACGGGAAAGATGAAAGCTTACTGATGTGTTCTCTTATAGGTATAGCGAATCTTTTTGGAATGGGTCTTTTGGCGCCCGGTCAAAATCTGGCTTCCTCGTTGACCGCAGCACTGGCTCCAACTTTACTGCAGGCGTCTGGTTCATCTTCAGCTACACCTAAAATCAAAATCACAGACGAAAACGACAGGACCGTTTCTGTTGCTTCTGACTCGTCACGTCTAAACGAAGCCAGTAAGTCTTTTATCTTTGTTTGCAAACTAGCAAAAACATCATAGAAAACCACATTAAATACATCCGGTTCCAGTCTAGCCTTTTGTCAAAAGCTTCTGTGTACACGGTTTTAGCTGAGCCCTTCAGAAATTGCTATTTGGGTAGTAACAAATGAGAAATAAATATTTATATGCAGATTACATATTTAGTTATGCATAAAACGATGATATAATTTGTGAAATACCTATAAATAAACCATTTTATTAGGTAAAGTGGTAATGTGGTTTTCTTATAGTGCCCTGTGAGCAAATAATGCACGAGGGTTTTGCTGCATACAAAAATATACTGTTTTGTGGATGCTTTTTAGATGAATGTGCAAATACAAACGTTAGTGGAGGAAGTGTCTCACAAACGCAAAACCCAAGTGGCCGTCCATCAGCTCCGATTACAGGCCCATCGTCCTCCAAATCCACGAATAATTCAACCACTGCACCAAACCCGAATAACGGATGTAATACGAGTCCTGTGACTGATGCATCACCAACGAATGGAAATTTTGGTGGATCCACGGCGACAACATCTTGTGGGAGTAGTGCTGCTGGCGGAAACGCAACTTACGTCCGTCCCCCGAGTCCAGTATTACCCAGGAGGAAAAGCAGCGGCCCTGGTTTAAGAGGAGCTCCTTCGTCCATCTCCTCCAGGAGACTAAGTCTGAATAGGAGAGACAGTGGTTGTGGGTTTGCAAACCCTCCGGACTCCTTACCTACGAATGACAAGGAGTGTCGGAAAAAATCGCTGACTTGGTGTGAGATTGAAAAAGACGGAAAATCAGTTGCCGAGTTAGATACGAGAGACAAAAGAAAGTCGTCAAGAAAATCTTTGGAAAACAATACGTACATTTCAAATACCAATGATATTAATGCTGACAGGTAAACATTTATTGCATTTCACATAATTAGATTATTTAGAAAATTGCGTGGAATAGGCTTTAAAAAAACCAACTAAAACTAATTTACAGTACATGTTCTCCTCAGACATAAATACTATGCAGTTTTTGATTACTATAGCTCCACTACACATAAATTATGTGGATTAAGTAATAATTTTCTGTTTTAAAAAACAGTAGTTTTGTACGCATAATCGAAGGGAAAGTGTACTTTCTATGTTTACGAAATCACAAAGATGCTCACTTTCTGTTGATTATTGGATTTTGAAGAAATGGTGGAGCTGGAACTGAAAGCTTGCTCAGCAGTGGGGGTCCCGATTACACACTGCAATCCATCTTGTCTCATATCGCATATGTCAATCAAACTGCACTTGATTATCGGCTCAGTCGTAAACTCTCCCGGAAAAATCAGGTTCGTCGAACCAATATCTTGTTTGATCATAAATCATTTTATTAACAATCCTTTGTTTTAGCTGTCTATAGTGTAAACATTTCCGAATATTAAAAATATTTTGTTTTAAGAAGATTAGGCCACTTCCTTGGTATTCCAATTTGTGTAGTTAGAACGAGCGCTACGATTTTTCTTGACACAATGGAATATATTTGATAAATGGCAGAAAAAAGCTAATCATTAAAATCTTCAATTAATGCACAATTATTGTATCTTTAAACATAGCTTTTAATATGCCCATCATCCATTCCATTCCATCATCCAATCATGTAGTACATACAAAACAACTAATTTTGAAAATCCAACCAGAACAACCATAAGCTAATAACCTATTAATATTCAACTGAATACAAATTACGCAAGTTCAATATTATTTTCTTGTATACTGTTTTCGTCCTCCGAATCCGACGACTCAGATGCTTCAGAGTCACTATTCTATATAGACAAGCAAAAATAAACTAAATTCATTATTTACTAGGGATATTGTATTTCACTTAGAAACCTTACTTGAGAAATGACTACATTAATGGCCAAATCCTGGTTTTTTGAAAATATGGCTGCCATTTCTTCATCAATTCTCAAAGCTGTCGGAATGCAAAGAGGATTTTTCACCGAGTATTGCTTTAGGCACTGCTTCCCAAGACAAACGCTTCTTACGTGCGTTTAACGCTAGTCTATTATAAAAAAGCTAGATATAACATTGACCGATTAAACATACAATAAATGCTAAATAGCATATGCGAAAAGGTTAAATTAAATACCTATTCATTATATTACCTGTAAGCAAATTGCTTCGCCTTTTTGGGTGTACCAATTAAAACCACAAAAGCATAGAATAACATGCTCTCGTTCTCTTCGTGTTTTCTTTTACTAAATACTACCAAGAAAGTTTCACCGTGAGCTTCTTGAAGCATAATCCAATCGGCTGAAGCAGGAAGAAATATACCAGCAACCAAAAAAATGATATCTTGTCCTAAATAAATCGGACTAAATGTTGTAGAATCATTAAGATCTTTGTTGTGTATTAGGTTTGTATCATACCCGCGAGAGTAGTAACCGTTGGGTGGGCTGAAATTATATGACATTTAATATCTTCCATCCTACCTGACCATTCGCAATAACCACTGCTGTTAGGGGACGACGGTAAAGGACAGGGTACACATTGAAATTTGAATTTACACGAATCTTCGTGGTATTCTTTTTGAGACGGAATTGTTTTTACTGGGCATCCAAATGTTGAATATTTGCATGGAAAGGACACCACACTTGAAATCTTTTCCAAAACCGTATTTCGAATTTCATCTAAAAGTTACTACATTCATCAAAACTATCCCCAAGAAAAAATAAATTGCCTCTATGCATATAAAAATTCAAATATGTTTGATTACCCAAAGGTTGTCGACATGAAGGACAAACTGGATACCCATTGTTTGAATGGACACATTTAGGGCGGCAGACTGAACAAATTAAGTGACCAGATTTGCATTGGTAGATGGGAGGCAGGGCGTACTCATAGCAAATGGGACATTCAAACAATTCGGCCAAAAAATTGTTGGAAATTTTAGGATTTTCCGCGTTAGATGTGGATGCCATTTTAATATTTGATCTTACCAAGAAAAAGAAGAGAGTAAGACAAATGAACGAATTTCTACCGAATAAAATAATAAAAGCTAAAAAATCATTACAAATGTTACAGTATGATTTTGGAAACACAATGCTGATTAAACAATTTTTGAGATTCTTCCATCCCCACAATGATGATTGTTTATGTTTAGTTGCAATAAATTGTTCTCTTTGTCCTAAATCATACCTCAATAAGTAAAATATGATAATGAAATGTACTTCACAAAATTGACAGCAAACTATTGAATTTTTGAACAAAAAGAGTACTACTGTTAAAAATACCAAATCAAAGACGAAATACGATAATGTGGTATAGTAATATAGTATAGCTCAGTCAGAAAGTCAGCTTCACAATCGTAAACGACTTAAACTTTCCCGCTGGTGCATGTAAATATTTTAACAATGGCCGTAATGAGTGAAACAAAGACCATAAACATATTGAATCACAAAAAGCTGTGATATCACTTATGGTGAGATGCAAAGCTGAGGATTACAGACGGTATTCAAAAAAGGATCCTTATTAATGCAACTAATTTCTATTGGTTCAACAGGTTCACAAAGTGATCAAATATACCTCAATCACTGCAATACTCGGAGTGCTTCTCTGTGTTGGCGAATTGGTCCGCATTTTAAGTCCGTATGGTATTTTCGTCTCCACAACAGCCCCTTCTCCCTGGCCATGGTTTACGCTGCAAACTGTTTGTAGAACGATTGAATTCGCAATGGGAGCTACAGTCGCCAACATTACTAAACAACCGGTTAATCGTCCTCATCATTACGCATACTCCATACGTCACAAACATCATCACAGGGAATCACTTTATTTGTAAATTAGGAATATCCTGTAAAAATAATATTATGTATGTACGTAGAGTAGTATCATATCTCTACGGAGTGTGAACTAAGTTAAATTATGTAACCGTAGATTAGATAAAATTTTCAATCAATGAACAAGATGCCAAAAAAAGATGCGCGCACTTTATATATGTATACAAATGATAAGAGCGAATCGAATTTAAAGAAAGCTTTTTTCTACCACACCACCATGTGTATGTTTTTATATGTAGGATTAGTTTGGGAGGAGATTCCATTTGTTATATACCGATCAGTCTCCAGCAGTTTACTTTTTGCATAATGCCTCTTTTAAGTCTTTTACATGTTCTTTTAATATTCTGGGCTCAATTAATTAACTTTTCTGTGGTATATATATGCGAAATGAAATTATTGAATTTACCAAAGCTCGTTTGCGTGGAAGACCATAAATTATTTTCTGATAGTCGACAATTTGTACATCAATATTCAATATTGTAAACCGAGAAACATTCATAAGGCTTCTTATTAGTTACTGGAAACCTTGCCCTACTATCACATTTAGATGTTTCATGAAATTTATTGATGTTGTAATTGGAGAAATCATTTGGTAATCTTGCAACTTGTGGATCAATACGCTGAATTTATAGTCAGATTCCTCAAAGATATTCACATCTTAAGTTTAGATCAATACAAAATACAATCTACTCTACTACTAAATCATCCAAAATTAATGAGCCAAAATCTATGTGTGAAAACAATTATGCATTTCAGTTGTTTCCAAATTGGTCGTGTTCTTTACGTTCATTTTCCTTAATGGCTTTGGCATTCTAGTCTGATATCTCATGAATGGAAAGTAAACAATTAATTATTGAGTAATATCTATAGTTAGTAATATTACTCTGTTAAATACGTATGACAGAGTTCAAAAGTGATGTACAAATGTCAAAAGCGCAAGTATTCTCTCACGTCAAATATTTAAATAAGTACCTCATAATCTCTACACCTGCCGTATAAATAAATGGTTCTTAAATATACTAAAATTTAAAGAACGGCTAAATAAAACTTTTAATTACAAGGTATTTATCGCAGAAACTATTAATTTCAAGGTGTTTAACGCGGGATGAATATTCTGTATTTAATTTTCTAAAGAGCATTCCTCTGTGTTTACATCTAAATAACTGAAACTCGCTAAAATCCCGTAATTAGTGTGTAGGTAAAAAATAATGATACAAGAACCTGAAACCGCCATAGACTCACACAAGTGGTTTATTATAAACAATTCATATAAATGTGAAGCTTTCCATCGTGTACCTATATAACTTACATAATTAAGAAGATACTATATCGAGTAAAATATAATTAATATTTATAGAGGTAATAATTAATTGATGTGGTTAAATAGTAGTTCCTTTCTTGATACAAATAAACATCATACTAAATATATGGGAGAATTGTGTAATGGTATCCGTAGTCTATTATTACTAGATCTTTTATAAGTTTATTAAAAATAACAACCATAAAATGTGTTGTATGTATGTAAAGTACAGTATAGTACCCCACACTGAAAGTGCATTTCAATGTATCCAATTCTCTATTTTTTGTTTTTATATCAACGTATGCTAAATTAACTAATTCAAATGGAATCTGTATTGTCGTGCATACATAAATAGCTCCACCGATTAGGTTTAGATTAGATTACGTGTTTACATTCCTTAACCTTCAGAATCAGAGCGAATATGCATTTTTGCTTTTGTTTGATTCTATCAGTCTGCCGCTTGCAGGTTTTGTTTCAGGACAATGAAAATCTTTGTAAAAAATTCATGGTACCTACCTGGTACCTACTATTCATTGTACATAAATGAAGCAATATATTAAGCTGCATCAATTTTAAGTGAACATTTCAGGGTTTTTTAGTACATGCATATCCGCTTTTATTAAGAATTGATCTTAATCATGCGCTAATTAATCTAAGGGGGATTTAGGAAGGGTGTTTTCATATATCTTATTCGTGTTCACGTAGTTCAAGTTCTGCCTATGCCCCACCAATTTATTCGGTTACCCCCAAAACCTCTTGGATCCTCTCAAATTTGATTAGCCCGGCTTCAAAAAATAGTCACAAGCTATTTTGTGGCTCGGCTTGTTTGTCGGATTTTTTCTCAGTTTTTTTGTCTGATTCCCCTGACCACAATTGTAGGATTGTAGTCAACATGTGTTTCTGGCTGGTTAAGTCATCAGGGATGGGATGGTGCCATTCAGGTATTCCTGTTTAAACTTCACTCGAACCTCCCTCTAAATGACTGTTCCCTGACTCGTCCTTAAAGTCTGTACAAAGAAGATTTAAGTAGTATTGACTTCATTTGCATAGTCACTTTGAGTTGAGATGTGCTATGATATCACTATATATATCACTATGTTGTTTATGGGGAATCCAATTGGCGTGGACTTTCACTCTGCCTGTAAACTGACAACTGGCCAGAAGAATTAGCTTTTTTGCACAAAAAACATACACTTAGTTAAAATAGTTTATTTGGCATAATTTTGGGGGCAGATATTAGATGCATTCTAAAAACAGGGGTCACAGTTGTATTAATTTATACGTAGTTTTTAAACACCGTTACCACAAGAGTTAATCATCAAACACATTGTGCCAATTATGCTGCTCTACTGAAATGCATTGGAAAACTGAATTGTAATTTGTAAACCCGAATTTCTAAATATTTTTGTTAAAACTCTGTAACATGTCATGTCATTTTGTCAAACATAAAGCCAAACATCATCCACAACTGAGCTAAGGTTTTGTTTTGTTTGTGATGTGTTTACATGGGCATATTATTGTTATGTTACATCCATGTGGAGAGGTTATATAGTTTAGTTAACGAAGAATCAAACATAAATTGAAAGGATATCGTTGTTTGATGCGCTTATTGGAAAAGCAGTAAGATAAATACGATCGACTCACATTAAGATACAGATTATGTTACCCTAATTATAATAAAATTCTACTAGAACAAAAAGTATGTATATTTACAAAATCAGTGTCAGGATGATGTCCATTGAATGTGATTTTCAGTGAGTAAATATAATAGAAAAGATAATAAATAGAATATGTAAAAAATGATTGTACTGAACATAAAATATCGTCGGAAGGGAACTTCTAATTCATGTTCCTCCAAATAAATATAGCGTAAAAACAAATGGCCAGGTAAAGTTGAAAAAATCTATGTACGTGTCAAATTAACCATGTAAAGTTTCCTAAAGTAGAGCGACGTGTAATTATAATAAATTAGTTAATAAAATCGTACAATATTGGAATACAGATTTAGCTAAGAACTGCATTTATCATATTTTAGTATCAAATAGTTTGTACTTTGTACATGCAAACTTTTACCTTTTGGACCTTACAAGAAAAACGGTGTTAAGTTTGTGTAAAAATACAACCCTTGAATGAATAGCAAATGAAAAGATTTGCATTAACACCACTTTTTCACCAAAGATTATTTACATAGAGATATTGTGATTTATTTTCAAACAAAGTATGCATCGTAAGTCTAACCGGTACAAAATTCTTTGCTCTCAATGAAGAACATGTCATCGTAAAATAATTCTTTTACCATGTGCCAGAACAGAAATGAAAGCATTTTGGTTTTAAACAATTCATATCTTAAGGTTATATTTGGGAACGTAAATAACACTGCCAATAGCATTAATGATATGGCTTATAACAACAAGAAAGTATCATTATCAGGTATCTAATTTTTCTAGTTCTGCAACATTCTCAGCATCAAGTTTAGCAACAGGCCTCCCAAAATGGTTCTCTATGTCTCCCAAAATTTCCATGGACCTCGGACCGTCCACAAGATTAATGGCGATTCCCGACTTCCCAAAACGACCTGTACGTCCAATACGATGCAAATAAGTTTCGCAGTCAGTCTTTCCATGCATATCGACAGGCAGGTCGAAATTCACCACCAAGGTCACTTGTTCAACATCGATGCCTAAAAATGAACAAAAATATCAGAAAATATAAATTAAGAGAATAATTTCGCCAATTTACATGTGTAGTGAAGGCACCCTTAGCAATAGGCGGCTTACCTCTTGCCATCACATTAGTCGTAATCAGAATTCTTTCGACACTCTCTCTGAACCGATTAAGAACTGCTAAACGTTGGTCCACTGTCAAGTCTCCAGATAACAGGGCAACGGAAATGTCCATCTTTGGTTAACGTGGTAGACAACCAAGATGCAGTCTTTTTCGTCTAAAGAAAATAATTATTCAAGACAATGAAATTAATTGTGATGGTATAACTAGCTTATGAAAAACGGAAGTAACCCAATTCAAATATTTACTAGCACACCTGACAAAAAATCATGGCCTGTCCTACAGTGATGACACCATAAATGTTTGCAATTGCCCGATACTTTTCTTCTTTGGTACGGCACACAATGTAGTACTGTTTGATATTCTCTAAGCTTTCCTCTTCCCGCTTTAAACGCATAATGGTGGCATCCGAAATTAATTTCTCCGCGAAATGCATCACTTCAGAATCATATGTTGCGGAAAACAACATCATTTGACAATCAGGACGTAATTTCCTATTAGAAGAAGGATGTAAATATTTCTTAAGGACCATACGATAAATAATAATCATGAAGAAAAACTGAGAGTTAGATTGCCTGTGAATTTTAATGCTTTGATCCAGGTATCCTTGAGTGGCAATCATTACGTCAGCTTCATCAAGGACAAACACTTTTATCTTACTCAGGTCAAAAAATCTGTGGCGCAAGCCCCAGTCCATAGCCTTGCCAGGCGTCCCGATTATAATGTGCTCCGATACAGTCGACCCAAATGGGACTGCAAAAGAAAACTCGGTGAAGTAAATGTAAAACCTTATAATAAATTTTTCAAATTCAGAAATAACCACAAACGTACTAAATGTGAAGGTACTTACTGTCTACCCCTCGCACAGCAAATATTACAGTAATCTCTGGGCAAAATTTTCCCATTTGTTTGAGCACATCTCCAGTTTGTAAGGCTAATTCATAAGTTGGAGACAAGCAGAGAACCTGAGGATGATTTAGTTTTGGGTCAACTCTACTAAGCATGGCCAAAACAAAGGCAGCGGTTTTTCCGGTTCCGGACTGTGATTGCGCAATGAGATTCTGTGGACTACAGTAAAGTACATCCATTAAAATATCTTGACAGACAAATCATACACCCACAATTGGTGGTTAAAGTTTGCTTACGGGTTGCTGAGAAGAATAGGTAAAGCCATTTCTTGGATACGTGAAGGAGCATTAAAGCCCATTCCAAAGATTCCATTTAAAAGTTCAGGGCGCCTGTTAAAAAAGTAAATTCATTCAAATCAAAGTGAGTCACAGCACATTACTCCAAATAAATTATTTTTTGAGAAAACATTTCCTTTAATAATGTATTTTTACAAATGCAAATCTTCAAAGGAAGTGGCCGAATACAAAGGAGAAGTGGGATCTTTTTGTTTGATTTCCAAGGATGCGGAATTTGAATCCACTAATCGTTTACGAATAAGTTTTTGAAGCAAAGATTTTTCAGCTAAAGAAATGTCATCTGCTCCATCTCCTTTATTGTCGTCACTTTGTGCATTCTTATTATCATCTTTTGCAGTGGAATTCTCCTCCACTACTCCACCGCGGGACTGGACTTGATTTGGAACGGCAGTTGGACCTGTATTACTTGCGGACTTATTCGCAATGCTAATATTCCCCACCTGGTATGTGTTAAAAATGTACAAAATTAATGAAAATCAGAAACAATCATCAGTGTGACAAATAAGTGTGCGTTTGAGATAAAATATTTTTTACCTGACTGGCTAGATTTTGTTCTTGTTCACTAGCGGCGTCGACCCAGCTGCTAATAGAACTTGCCATTGCGAAATTGTAACTTTACAATCTTAAACCGGTGTTTTTTGGTTCGTAAATTCCCTTTTTCTGTTGTCTGCAATAAATAGTAAATTTATTACGAATGCACAAAATTAAGTTTGGAAAGAGCGTGCTTTTAAGAAAGGAGCGAAAATTCCTTCGCGTTGGCTAGTAGCCTTTTCTGAAGGCAAGGATTAAGCGGAACTCAATTCAGTTGAGTTTGAGATGAAGCTAGATAGTAAATAGAATAAATGTGCTTATGATTGTAATTATGATTCAGTTCAGTTATATTATTTTTTTAAATTGTGATCTTAAAACCTGTTGAATTGACGAAATGTACGAGACAACACAGCACAGCACGAACGATGACGATAAATTATGATAGAGACAGAGACGCGAAAAAATGAATACTATACATTGAACTTGATCGAACCTCACACAATTGTGATTTCATTCATTCCCGCAAAATATCAAGGTTGATCAAACATGTTGAGAAAGGATATCGAGCGAGATACACAAGCATAATATAATTATTCGAATCTTGAGACAGTAAAAATCCATTGAATGACACCAATAATTTGCCCTAATTATTTATTTTAATTTTGTGCAAAATTTTAACATGTGTGCAGAGTTTAGGCTTTAAGCATTAACCCCTCACTCTCAGAATGTAAATTGTGCATGGTTTGGTTTTATTCATGATTCATTCAAAATATAACAAGTTCCACAATACCACAATGCTAATTCAGTACTCGCTTGCTGCACAGACTGCAAAAAGCTATGCTAAAGATTCGAATATTTTTCTGAAACGAAACCAGCTAGCAATGAGAGCATGTAAGTAATAATTCCCAACGAAGCTGATCTGGGGAAACCACAATCGCTGTAGACGGTGAGGGCGCATATAAGCAAGATCAGGATAAGCTGCACCTGCATAATTACATTTAAAAGGATCTAGAAAGCCAAATACAACAAAAAACCAGGTGTATCGGCAACACTCACTGAGATAAAACAAATATTAAATATTTTGGGCAGTTTGCAGAAATTCAAAACTTACACCTATGCAAATATCGGTAGCTAAGCGAAAAATTCTGGGGTTTCTTCCTTTTTCCCTCCAGAAGAAATACCAATACAATACACAGTGAGTCCAAGAATTGAGTGTCGCCATCAGTGCCACTGCGAATATTTTTCAAGGAAATTATCGTTCTATAGTTTTCGTCCGAAGATAAAAGTCATGATCACTAACAAATAAGTTGTAACAAGATTATCTCATCAAAGAAATTGAAAGTTAACCTGTTCCACCAGGGGTATATTTAACCGCTAGCCATGAGATCATTATTACTGAAAGGTGATGCAACACAAGAAAATAGGTTATCCTAAACCTCTGCCCCTTCAAAATATAGATCACTATTTCTCCCAGCTCCGCAATTTTGCAAATGTAGTACATCCACATAAACAGAGCAATCTGCTTAAGCCAAAGATTACTATTTCAGTAAATATTAGTTTGGTTTTCAATCAAATCCAAATAGGGCCTTTTTACAAACGCACCGTTGTTTCCTGCGTTGGGTAACAAAAAACATCGTAACCCTGCTTGAACGCCAGCCCCGCTAACTATCATCAGAATTATTAGAAGTCAGTATTTGCAAATGCATTTAATCCATAATTGCATCAATGTTTTCTTTCTTACCATTGCTCCCAGTACGAAATTAAAGTGGGCCATTGTCTGGTAATATATTGTAAAAAAAGTTGTCCAATTTTGCACGAGAGGCTCTTCGTTTCTATATTTGTAGTTGTAGTCCATTGCATACGTAAAAATGAGAAAACCAGCACAAATCCCGATGGGGTAGGCGATGGAACCCATCATTGCACAGTCTGAAGTTTCATTTTCTATGAAAAATTTCTGGTCATTAATTACGATTTTAGTTTCGTACTATGGCAGCTATAAGAGCATTGTTGTTTTGATTTATCTGTATTTACTGGTATCAACACAAATTTTGAAGAATCCTTCCATATTAATTGTAAGATTAAGATGACATTAGAATTGTAAGAAACAAAATTTCTCGTTATTGCACAAACATGCTATAAATATACGGACACCATCTCTGCGGGGGTTCTAAATATCTACACATCTAAATAGTGAGCATTTAAATACGATATTAAGTCACAGAAAAATACGGTGTTAAAACTTGCAATTTTTAAATAACGAATTAAA
>JABASC010003695.1:0-13499 GCA_019776185.1 Plutomurus gul
CCTAACAAATCATGATTTTACGCTCCTAATTGAAACTTGAAATATATTGCTAAGCTGGCCTTTGGACAGTCTAAAATAACTTGCTTGCTTTAAAGTTATTTTCTACTGGAAAAATTGGCAAATTTAATAATCATCTAAATTCTGTAAATAAAATGCTTGTTTTAGAAAAAAATAATCAAAATGTCAGTATTTTTTCAGATAATAACAGTAAATTAAAGGTTCAAGTACCTACATAAGCATTAAACATTAAAATTGTAGTTAAGGCAGATCCCAAAATAATTGCCAACCATCTACCTGCAATCTGTTCAATACGAATGGTGCACTAGGTGCACTGGTAAAATTTAATTACCATTTGCAATGGTAAATCACCAATCATGATTGTTCCCGTTAAATAAGCTGTTTTACCCTTGGGACTTAATAAATTTCTCGAATGGTTTAGTATATTCTACGTAGTCATTTTTCACAAAATCGTGATTTTTTGTTAAGGAAGCGGCGCTGCCCGCTGCCCCCCGCTTTCGTTCACTCGTTGTTGTAAGCTGCATCGATTATCTCTCTCGTGTGTCTCGAAGGCCGCATGCCGACAGTCTCATTTAGTTAGCTGCCACTTTTTCTACTACTTCAGGAACACTTATACAGATAAGACTTGCTACTTAAAAAGCTGCATGTAGCTGAATGAAGTAGAAGCAGCTTCCAGACAGCAAACTGCATCGAGTATTCTCTGGCAGCAGCAGCGGAGCAGCAACATTTTCCACTGCAGAATTCACATTCATAAATTCAGGTCATAAAAGCCATGCAGACGATTACACGCTGCTCACATCCATATGAAGGAATTCTGTGTCGGCCAGTGTTGGAAATACCAAAATGGTTATTCGGCAAAATACGTGGCGAAATTGGCGAAATGTTGATAGTAAAAAATATGCTACAAATTGGCGAAATGATACATACCTTTTGTTATAAGTAGGTCCTATGTTAAATATTACTATTTCACCCATTTCCTCCCAAAAACATTAAAAATTGGGGAAATTGTATTTCGCCAATGGAGAAAACTGACACTGGTGATCGGTCACCTAAGAATTAGTAAATAGCATTTGAACTCCGTCGTGTACCTGCAAAATGTATGACTGCTTCCACTGAGAAACCTTTTAAAAGAATGAAGACGAATTATCTTTTGCAGAGCAACAAATTAGAGCAAGGAGAGCATCTTATGCGTGAATGCTCATTAATTTTGAATTGAGTGGGCCGTTTCTCTCGAAAAGAAATAAATTCTCAAACGGATCTCTCATAAAATTTAATTTATATATTTTCCGTGGTCCTTCTACCGACGATCTTAATCGTTTTGCTGTTGTAGTAATCGCTTTCCGAGTCTTTGTGTTCGTTGGCAGAAAAATTTTATGGCTAATAAGTTGTCCTCACTACTATACAGTATACTAAATATTACATGCCCACTCAACTTTCGATCTAGTCTGTGAGCGAACAATTTGTGAAATTTCTTCAGTTTTAATTCAGTGGGCTATTTTGTCCTGCTTCTGACGACATTTATTATTAATGATCCGTGTCGGCCGTGTCCTGTCCTGGTCTGTTTCATGATTACTACCTCGACTCCTCACTGACTAAGAGTCTGTCTTATGTGCACATGTTTGTATATACGCACTGCAATATCAGAAAAACTGTAATTGCTTTTTGACGACAAAGCATTTGCTTGCACGGTGTAAACACAAGGAAATTGTTGTTGGTATTTGTACAACAATCTGAATTACTTGGAAGTTTATTTTCATTGCATTCACTTACATCTTAATTTTTCACATTTTACATACAGTGAGTGAGTGAGATACGCGATTACCATGATTTTATTTGAAATCAAGTGGGATTATATGTTTTTGTTATGAAAACCTACTCTAGTAACTTACCTTCTCAGTTGACACCATTCACGAAACCTGAGATGTATGGTTGTGGGAAGCGAACTAGGTCGTGAGGAGAATGAATTAAATAACTCTAGTAACTTACCTTCTCAGTTGACACCATTCACGAAACCTGAGATGTATGGTTGTGGGAAGCGAACTAGGTCGTGAGGAGAGTGAATTAAATCTACGGCAAATGAGAAGGGGTAGGTGTTAAAAAATAATTCCTTTCTCCCTATTAGTATGCATATATTCAAGTATACGTAAGAGTGTATATGGAAATAATAATAAAAATATTATCTTTATCCCTGTAACTAAGCCTAAATATTCCTAATAACTATAATATGTTTTTTGGAGAAAGTCCTGTGAATGTTGTGGTAGCTAATCTTATTCTCGTATTTAGCACATTTTGGAGGAATATTCCAGTGGCGTAACTATAATCGGACGACCGGTAGGCACTTTGGTCGCCCAGTGTTTAAAATCCCGAGGTTTTACTTCAAACCCCGACCCGGGTTTCTTTGTGCCATGTTAAGAGGACAGCATGTAGTATTACAATCAATAAATTCTAACTTAAGGCAATTTTAAAAACATTTCCAATAACCAGGATGTATAAAGATGCACAAATAGCTAATTATAACACATAAGTTTTATTGTATCGATTACCTTTGATCAGCTTTCATCCTCGATTCTGGATTTGTAAGATTATTTATACACGAATCTTGACTTTACTCACTCTAATAACTTACTTTAAACGGCAGCTAGTAGCCATTTTTCCAACTGTATTATAAATTTATGGGAAGAACTAAAAAAGTCCGACCCCGCAGCCGCCCCACTGACTTTTTAAAAATAAAATTTGCTGTTTCCCACAATAAGGTTTTTTAAAAATTTTTGGTCCACAAAGCCCCCCTTATGCCTGTGCCCACCCCCGTCCTATCGTGTTACGCCCCTGCACTGCAGTATATCCCCTACACTCTACATACAGTTAGTATTAAGTGGTATTAAGTACCTAAACATAATAAGGACACCGTTTTGTTTGTGGGTCACATGCATAGATCTACACATGACATGACTCGGTTTTTGTTTGTTCTTAGTAGTTGAGGGGTAGATGTGAGAGGCCATTAGACTCCTATTCCAGATAACAATTACATGTTACTGTCCACTATATAACATTTCCATTGTGACAGAGGTGGGACCATTGTGTTTCTCTTCTGCATAGAAATCTCAAAGTCCGTCATCGATCACAATATTAACTTGGCTTGGCCATCGCAGAACCATTAGCAGAAGTGGAGCGAGCAGTGGCAATAACACACACTCAGAGAACAAGTCGTAAAACATCAATTATTGTCCGTCCATGCAGGAATTAAACATAACACATTGCTTATCATAATCCTTCTTCTTACTAACGCCTTCCTTCTCGATCGTAGCCCGAATTCGAATATGCCAGAGAGCACCAAGCAGCTACTACTTACAATCTAATATTTACTTAGATCAGTCACAATGAATTTAGGGATAGAGAGATAGCTACTTGTAAAGTTAGCACTTTATTGCATACAGACATTCAAGAACGTGTTAGTGGTTGCCTTGTAGTACACCGTGACTAGTGTTTGGGGACCGTCCAAAACCACTTTCATTTGTGAACACAGTCAGAGCACGCGATTCTGTAATGATGCACAAAATGACTTTTTTGAGGTTTCTTTGATTCAGAGTAGCCTGCTAATGCCACCCTTTGATATTTCTTCCGACCACAATAAATATGATAAGTGGACGAAATAGAAAAAAGTAACATTGCATTTTTCCCAGTGTTGGCAATTAAAAATATGGCGTTTTATGTCGACCACATTGAATTTGCACACAACAAAATTTTCGATAGTTGGACAAAATTAGGCAATAGGTGTGTGTTTATCTATTAATGGCATCGACTGGGAATATCCCAAAGCTTACATGTTTTTGTCCATTGGAAAATTTGCACATTTGGCCGGCAGGTTACCAAGTTAAAATGTCGTTATTTATCTAACACTGAAATTCTCAATGCAACAATTTCACAACTCCTTCAATCCTTTTGTCTCTAATTATTCTGTTTCGTCCGTTCAGTGCCGGACTACTTCGGTGATCCAGAGAATATTTAGACGCCGCTATAGAATAAGAATGCCAAGAAAACATAATTTTGTAGAATGCGTCATTTATGGGATTCTCAGAATTTTTCTTTGTCTTTTGGGATTAGGACATCGGAGAAAGTCATTTGTCAAGTAAGATTCACACTTAAATCTAATCTACATTAGTCGTATTAGATGAACGGTCTTTCTAATAATAGTTAAGACATCTGGGAGCATGGGCTTAATTATCCGCTGAGTGGTTTGGATCTAGGACACGGTGTACCAACTTGTACTACTCCCCAACGATTTAATACCATTATAAACTTTTTCCTTGTACCTTTCACTGCATATCTTACGACTGGTTTCACTTCAGACAGCTTTCTCTTGGCATATTGCCATACTCTACTACTTTTTTTAGATTCGATCACACGAAATTCTGCTTCTTAGCAATCTTCCACACTATTACGTAAGCAAAATGTATGAAGGCTTTTTGTATTTGCGATCTGGATTAACGATCGATGCTAATTCAATCAGAATATTATTTATTGAGACATCTAACACATTGTAGTCCGCAAAAAAAATTCTTCAAGCCTTCCTCCTAATGTGATGTAAAATTTTCGCTGGTACATTTGTAAATATTTGGGAAAGTCACAACTAACATACACAACTAACATACAACTAACACAACATTTCTCGAATTTTTGTAGCACATGATTTTTATTTATTGAGGGTTGCATACACCATGGTGGACAAGTACGGACTAATGGATATGTTGACGTCTTGCATGACAAGTGTCGATAAAACGGACGTCTTTCTCCATTCATTTACTCTACAAGGAAATAAATAACCATTTGCGTGTAGTCTTTTTCAATTTAGTTAGCGCTGTAACCATGTACCAGTATTAAAGTGGTGAAACACAAGAAATATTTAGGAACCCTAAGGGAAAATACAGAATTCTTTGGAAAAAATCTTCCTGTCAAAAAATTAAAACACATAAATATTCATGAAATTCCATTTTAGATGATTTTATTATTTTCTACTTTGTAGCAAATAAAAAACTTGTTCACACTTTTTCTTTTGAATGCTTTCTATGTATCTTGTAACCACAAGTGTGTATTACCATTCTCAATTAGGACAGAGTAACAAAAACTTCAGTAGATTAATTAACAACTGTCTTAACATAAATATACATAGTCCCTGTCTACATTGTTCATTAAAACAATAATACGTATGTGTGAATGCAGTCCGGGCTAAAAATGTGTCGGTTCCAGTTACACTTACCAATAAGAGGAACAAATGAATTAACACTACAGTTCGTACAGCCTACATAGAAGTTACCCTTAATACTCAGTATTTACATTTGTACTTTCTGATTAATATATTACATTACAACAGTCTAGCAGTACATGACATGGATACACAATATTATACCTATGTAAATTTATTTCGCTGGGACCCATGCTCTATTGGATTTCAGTGTGAGTTTACGAGACCACAATAATAATAAAGCGTCCAGCAGCGGAGAGTGATTGCAAGTGGGTCAGTCCCTAGTAGTCGCCTTCTTTTCGCACGAACAAGAAAATAATCGAAGACCTATTCCTATAATAATATAGATACTATGCATATAGAGCTATGTACATACATTTATTATACATTCTGAGTGATTTGCGTTTGGCTCTTCTTCAACTACTCGGACTCATTTCTTCATGTGTTCTGTTCTGCTCTGATCGCTCCACACAACACACACAGTCCAGCAAAAAGTTACGTGGTTGTGGGCCACGTCACGTCATATTCTTTCTCGAGCACTTTTTACTACTACTAACTGACCGACTATTTAGAATTCACACACACACAGAAAATACTAATGGGCCCCGGTGGGCGCTTTCACTATAATGTATAGTAGTGGATTTAACCGAGGAGGACAATGAGTGGAACATAAAATATTAAATGGAATCGCCATTTTCACATCAGGAAATATTCTCTCTCCCCTTTGCAAAACTTCTTCTATCGCTACTCTACCTACTAATAAGGCACAAAGTTTCACCAATATATTATATATGTGGCGTAGGATGTGGTGGTAGTAGCGGGAGTCTAATAAAAGGCCTTGGCATGTCTCGTTTTTTCTTTCATGCAGATATTCCCCCATCAAATGCTTTCACATTCATAGAGAGAGAGAGAGAGAGAGAGAGAAAGCCACTACTAACACAGACTCGAATACTTTTGCTCTTATTCTTCCTGCACTGTTTCTGCTGCTGCGACACAATGTTCACTGTATGTACATTTCAATATAATCAGAAGCACAAGTAGTGGAGGACATAGCCAGAGTAGTAATCCGATATTAGAAGACAAGAGCTCCGTGTAGGTGAAAGCACTAATGGTTGCAAGGAGAAGGTAAAAGCCGGCATTGTGTTTGGCCCGGCCAACCACAACATACAAAAGCATTCTATGTACTCTACTGTTACGTGTTTATTTATGTTCCCCCTGATCTCTGTAGCAAATGGCCGTAGACAAAATTTCTTTTCGGTAGGACACGGGCTGTAAAAACTTATTAGCAACCATGTAAAAAATTTTAATGCATATTAGACTTCACCCATTCTTCTTGCGTGTACGTACGTACCTATACCTACAGTAAAGTTAATAAATGTTTTCCGGGGGAGCTTATCCATATCCTTAGGTTACGGCCCTGCACTTGCCTATAATGCAGTGATACACGTAACATCAGGCGGCTTATCTGCTGCATAGTATACACAGTATATACTAGCATGATGTGGTGCTGTTCTATTTCGTGCTGAAAGAAGGGCATCATAGCGAAATGGGTTATGCCAGCAGTTCCAGAAGAATCCTTTCTCTCTATCGAATTGTCCATACTCGTCTCTCTCTCTCTCTCTCTCTCTCTCATACTTCATAGTGTTGCTCTCTCTTTCTCTCTCTCTCTCTCTGTCTACCAATGTGTTAGCACAAGTGAAGTAATACTCGTAGTCGCATAGGACAAGGCCGAACTACTAAATTTTCCGTCGGAAGAGTCTCGCCTGTGTCTGTGTGTCGGTAGCCGGGTGTCCTGCTGTCTGCATGTAGGAAATTCAAATAGCGACTACACTGGAATAAAAGTGAAAATATTCTATCTCTCTGTATTCTGTCTCTCTGTATTATATGTGAATATCTACCGGGCAACTGCAGTCCAGCATTTCTTTCTCAGCAGCAGCAGTAGAACTGGAGCACTCACAAGTCAGTCAGTCAGTCACTTTCTCCTTCATTCATTGTTCTTGTTTTGGATTGTGACGTGTGTGTGGGGCCCGCAGCAAGATATCATCTAGACAAGAAAGAAAGAGAGAGAGAGAGTCAAATCACAAATCCGATTCTATTTCCACACAACGTGCAAGTATACAAGTAACAAAACAAGAGTACACAATCGACTGCTGTCAATCTGTCTTGTATAGCAGAAGGACCTCACCTTGACAAGTGAGAGAGAGAAAGACCAACTGCCAACAGTATCCGGCATTTCAGACTCCAGGGTCATTATTACATAACTCTCTCTCTCTCTCTGGCTCCCGCACACAATTCCATTTATCAATCAATTCAAGGCACACCACTAACAACAAAAAACTGTCACACGTCTATAGTAAATATAAGGATTGAATGCAAATAAATTTTATCCAGACGCCATCACCATAATACACCTTGTACACGACTATACACACATTCATAAATTACAGCCAAAAAGGAATATTTGTGTCCCGGCAGCAAACAAAGGACCGTATCTGGCCGTTAATCTCGCATTTCCGACCAGGAACGCTGCACTACTGCAATTCTAGTAGCCCTTATCTTTTTTTCCTACTACTACGTACTGTTTATTATTGTGATTGTAAAGTCAATAGTTCTCTGCTGACTATACGACATTATTTGTGAACGCGGGCATTATTTTTTTCCTATTATCTTACATATTTAAGCTTCAGTTCACAGAGGTATTACACTTTTGGGTGTAATTGTTCATTTGACGTTTGTGGCACATAAAGCTGCTACCTCATCGACTGCAACGTGAGTTCTTTTCGTATAAACAGTTTTATGTTAAATTAGATGTACCTCCTGCCTCTATATGTAATACCACTATATTTACTTACCTGGCTGTTATATGTCGTATTATTACATTGTCACAGTATAAAGTATAGGCGCAACCGTAAATCCGCTTAATTACCTGGCTTTCGGTCTCTAGTTCGTGTTTGTTGTGCTACCGTGTAGCCGGGCCATCTTCTCATTACTATGCTACCCTCCACCAATCATCATCGAAAGGTACATCTTCTTCTACCTACCACACTACTAACAACCAATTTACTTTTACTTACTACTAGTTGCCTTTTACTAATGACTCGCTCGCACATCTATTCACTCACCTAATTGCATTCAAATGAGTTTTCCATCGTCTCATCATCTCATCTTCCTCGCTCGCTCGCTCTTATTACATTATCCACTTAATGGATTCAACATATTGTAGAATATTGCCCCAGGCACTCTCTTAATTAATAATTAGTACTGGACCAGCAGGCCACATTCCCCATATTTCACCGTTAATTACATGGTGCATGTAATATCCCTATATGCATACAATGCTTTTAAGTACCAGTCAATGTTTTAGTATGCAGATGTAAGCTTCTCATTAGGCTGAATCGCTTGAATCGCGAGTATAGAGACGTACCTACCTTCATAATTATCTACTTGGAATATAAATATTTCGTCGTGACTTTTAGTAGATGGTTAACAGGGAAATTTTGTAATTGTTGAATATGGTTCTGCAGGGACCCTGCAATCATTAATGGAAAAGGTACGACGTTAATATGCATAATATTTATCTAGAGCATTATTAAGCCAGTCCTATTAACAAAATTAGTGTACTCATTCAACAGTAAAATGTGTTCCTGCCACAAACACAATTAAATTCCATGCTAAATGCTAGACATAGAAATTGTATGTATTTGGTAGGTAAACATTTGATCCTGCTGAATTCGGCAATTTCAGAAAACTACTTTTAAACCACATCTTTCGTATTTTCAAGATATTATAAAGCGCAATATTTCATTTTCGTATGAAATTACAAAATGACCTTGATTGCATAGTTGGGAGTGTAAGAGAGTTGAAAATATAATGAGTGACGGCGCATACGCGAGGTCTCAATTTTAAACTGTGAGTGACTGCACTGGACAGAAGAATTTATATTAGATTGATACATATTCTTTCAGTCTTTATGTACTTTTCTCCGATTCCAAAAGTTTTTTATAAGCAACGAAACAGAACTGACGGAGACGAAATGCACAATGCCATTAAAAATATGAAGGCTTAAATGCATTCAGCATACATAATTGTTGAGAAAGCGGGGCAAATGTTTTCCTCCAAGTCTATCAGTTTGTATTTCGAGCACCCTGTGCCTACAATGTTTTCAATCAATACTCATTCAAAAAGAAATGAATTCTTAATAAGTATTTTGTGGCAAACAGACGACAACTGTCAATACACGAAGGTTTTCTCGTGAAATGGAAAACAGAGGAGGAAAAGCAGAGTCAGAAAGAAACTTAAGTAGAACAGAATACATACTTACTATTTGTTTGTCTATGTAATGGCTCTCTTCAGTCTTCGTGCTTTCTATACGCTTGGTGAAATTATTATATCGCCCTATTGATTAATCACTGTACAATTCAATTAAAAAATTAACCATGAAAATATTTGATAAATTCAACAATAGTTTAAATATTTAAAGATATAGTAGTGGCTACAAAACTATTTATAAAATTAGTAGAATAATGTTAAATGCTTGTAATGTTGGCCACTTGCAAAATGACCGGTTGTATTATGATTTGAGAACTGGCGTGTATAGTTTTAAGTTGAATACCCCGCTATTGTTGCTGGTGTGCAGTGGGCCACTTTTTTGCCTGAATGATAAAATACTCTTAACTTTGTGCAATTCTCATTTTATGAATTGACGGATAATTTGAATTTACATCTGGTATTGTTTTTAAAAGTCTATTTAGCGAAGACGTGGAACGTTTGAACCAGGGTTTAAAGTTGGGAAAAGAAAAGTTGGAATTCCCACATTTTCTACCATGAAAATGGGAAATAGCAAGTAATAAATGGGAAAATTTCAAAATCCATTGGAAAATGTGAATAAAAAAATGTTGAAAATGAGAAATTTCAAATTTCTCACTTTTTCCAATCCAGTTCTTTGCGAGTTTCGAAAATTTTAAGCTCTGATGTGGATTTTGTAGTATGTTTTTATGCAAAATACTAACAATAATAAGTGATTTAAAAGGATGCTACTATTTGTGAAACGATATTAATAAATGATAGGTACTATATAGAACACACTATAGTACATTCACATAATGTGTATATGCAGGTCTGTTTTTATCACTACGATATTCCAGTTGATTCCCTTTTGAAGACAGGAACGAGAGGAAACAGACGAGACAGACAGTAAAACCGCAAAAAGAAAAGTTGAAGATCAATCAGTCAAGACAAATTGATATTGCGTGTTTTCTCTGACGATGAAATTACAGCACGTGTAGTGTCTTCTGTCTTCTCGCTACCTACCTACGTATTTAGGTAGTGTAGGTATTTACATAAATCTATGCAATGAAATTCCTCTGTCAGGTAAACATCTTTTTTAGTGCGCTACATAGAAAAAGTCAAGTCACGTCAATCTTGATAAGAATTGAAGGATTTTTGAAATCTACTTACTATTTCTCCAAACTACGAATAATCGAACCAAATAAACCTGACAAGCTATAATTCAGTATTTCCTAAACACTGTGCGAGGTCATCTAGCGGTGACCCATTCGGAATTATATCCCGGATAGTATTCTAGTTTTACGAATCATTATTATAAAAATCATAAATTCCTATACAAAAGTTTTGTACAATTACAAATATATTTTTTATGTTTTCAAAATTAGAAATTTGTTTAGGTGCAATATTTGAAAATTAAAATTAATTTAATAGTGAGCTAAAATTGCTTAGAACCACATCCCGTAGTTCCGAATTCAATTTTACTTAATAGTTGACAGTTATCTTTAATTATCCTTAGTCTATCAAATTTTTTGTGGCAATTTTATAAAACTCGAACAATTTTGTGGGTCACCGGAACACTTTCGTTATTAAAGTTAGCGTGGCTTTATTTGCATTCTCTGGGAAATTATCAGTCAGATAAGGTTAACCATGAAACGATTTTAGTTGCGAGTCTGCTGTCCTGTTTTTATTGATCATGAAAGTTAATTTGGCAGTTTTGTAGTTTATGGATATCTGGCAGTGTTAGTTTTGCTTAGCCAGCAGCAGAATTGACATATTGAGTTGTGAGTTTCTAGTAAGGAGCCCGCAGACAGGACAGGGACAGGATACACAAAAGTGCACTCTCAGCACAGGTAATAACAGTAAGGTCTTTATTTGTACATAAAACATAAGTGTCGGTCAGTACGCTTTATTTTGTATTCTTGTACATGTGCACGAATAATAATATTATTTAACCATTGGTAAAACATTACCACATGTAGATTGCGGTGTAGACAGACCATTTATCCTCCACAATGTCATTTTCCTCAAAAACAAATCTATTCCACAAACAGATGAGGTGTAATTTCAATTTATGTTTGTACTCGTATGATAAGCCCTCTGTATACACAGCGTACAGGGTGCACAAAATCGCGAATTCCACAGTTTTTTTTAATTTTCTACTGCATCAAATCATATGAGAATATATTTTAACACACTGCGTGCTGTGCTCTTCTCGCTTTATCAATCAGGATTATCTTCTAATGAATTATTTTCCTAAAATCACCAAAAAAGTTAGTACCTATAATAACGTATAGAAATAATAGACATAAAGCAAGAGCCAAAATGGATGGTTACACCCTGTACGTGGGAAGGTAGGCAATAATAATTAGTGAGTGCTGGGCAGCTGTCGTTTCATTTCACTGCTGAACGAGCACTTTGCAAATCAGCAGAATCCGTCGTCCACTCTCTCCCTAGTAAAAAAAAAGCCACCACCACACAATAATACACCACAAAATAACGACGGACAATTTCACAAATGGTTAAAAGTTTAAATGACTCTTCGACATTGGTCTTGTCTCCCTCTAAGCTCTCTAAGTTACATTTTTGATTTTTACAAAGTCGATCTGTAATCTCGGACAGCCCCAGCCAGCCAGTCTCCATGTATCAGTTCATGCTACAATACTTTTAGTATCAGACAGAATGCATGTACATATTTAATGGGGTTTGTTGTAGCAGCAGATGAGGAATTTATATAGAAATGCATGCCACAGAAATCTCAAATGTAGCGTGCACACATTATACTCGGTAGAAGCAGTAATAGAAATACATAATGGTTGCGTGGGTTTGTGAAAGTGAAATTATGAACTGTGAGAACACTGCATCTGATGTAGTATTTCATTTATTGCTCATTCCCCCCGTACATTTTACGTGCATTTATATTACGTGTTTTATTAGGTTGTAGTAGTAAGTAAGTAAGTAAATAAGTACTGGTAGTAGTTCCTTGGTTTGGGGGATCGATGGAATTCGTTCAAAGAATGTACATACTAATACCTTACGAAAGTCATGGTCGTTTACAGGTAGACCTTTAATACAAGAAGATATGCAGTGTAATATAAGTACATTGTAGTATTGCCAAGGTTCACTCCCCCTCTTCGGAAGAAATAGCACAGAGAAAACGAAGACAATACAAGAGAGAAGACATGAGAGTGGGTTGATAGATTGATCTGTCCCGTACAAAGTTTACCCACCTACCTCTACACTAAAAGTATATTAAATGAATCTATAGGTATAGGCTCTATATTTATATAGAGCCTATGGAGACCAATTCAAATCATACTACCATTAGTCAATATACATGTCCATAATGTCATCGTTTTGCACACCACTTTTAGCCGCCCTCGTTGGCAAAATTGGGAGAATTTTTTTAAACTATGATAAATTCGCAATTCGGCCTACAGCAGCAGCACGTAATTTTGTTCACTTTTGCCCGAGTGGATATTCGAACAGAACACCGTAGGTGTACATCATATACGCTAATACTGTACTTCTGATGACACTGTCACTATTTTTATATATGTACTCCACATTCAGCATATAGCTTTTGATGTCTAGCACTGCTAGTAAAATAATTGCCATACATTTAATAGCACTCGTCGTTATTTCAGTTAAGTACAGTGTTCAATGATGGAATAACGCTACATATATACACAGGTACAGGTATACAAGAGAAAACCACTATTAAAGCACACTGCCTACTGTCACGTCATGTATGAAAAGTATTAGCAGCACACAGACAGACAACAGACAAGACACGGAGAGAATGTGAAGGTAAGTCATACACTAGTGACTAAAGAGAGAGAGACAGAGCGACTACAAAAGTGGATTGGCAGTTAACTGACGATCAGGTAAAGTAATCGTTATGATGAGAGGAGACCAGGTGAAAGCTCGCAATACTTACATAGTGTGAAACGAGTGA
>JABASC010003696.1:0-13497 GCA_019776185.1 Plutomurus gul
TGAATGTGGATTTTTATCAACAAAGTTCGCAGGAATGACCAGATTCAATCGAAATCTGTTACGCGTAAAATTGTTTAAAGGAAAAGTATTTAATTCCATCAGACACGATGCAGTAGTTAGCTGTGGATTTAAAAATTGGACCTGCATAATGGAATGTATTTATATCTAATAGAATTGATACATGTACTAGACGCAAAGAAACGATGACAGACAGCTTGGCAACTGTAATAACCTACAAGTCTCCATGTGTTGTGTCGAGCTGGCCTAAATGTCAATATGTAGTTTGTTATAGCTTTGAGTTAACTTGAATTGCTTTGCAATTGATAAGTTTCTCATCGTGTTTGCGGCTCTACCGTATGGTTTATTTACTAGAGTCTTATCTTCTTTATGTACTGGATAGGCAAAACTGCTGTTTGTCATGTAGATGTGAAATGGAAAACCCATAGAAATTGAAGCATGGCCAAGAGTAGAAAGTGGCATAGGTCAAATACCACAAACAGGCCGCATGTGAAAAAGCAGATAACGTGGTGAGAGATAAATCAGTTACGAATGAAAAACGATCCAAACAACACAATCTATATACAGATAGTAAAAATTCAAAGCTATGAATATGCGAACGTAAAATTTGCTGCGTATTAATACGAGCGTAATATAATATGTACTTGAGTGGTACTTCTACGATGCAGACTTGCTTAAGTAATTTTCTTTACTACTAACTAACTAATACGTATACCAAGTACATTCTTCTGAATCTGCATTAATTTTATCCTAGACACAGGCTCTACACTGTCGTACTGGCGAGCTCATTGAGTTGACATTTTTCTGTTCATGTAAAATTGTCCATGCTTAGAACAAAATGCTTATTTGAAAGGGACAACATAATTTTCATGTCTTTTCCAGAAATTCTATGGTGTTAGAAAACGAAAGGCATTTTTTGAAACTACCAGTAGAATTCCCCCACAACGTATCACACTAATCTTGCGTGCATGTGCGTCTAGTAGCTGGTAAATATTTCGTTAAATTATAGGTCTGTGGAAAATAGCGTGCAGATCTGATGCATGTGAGTGGTTGAGATAGTGAAACCATAATCCTATTCGAGCAAGACATGACATGGGTTTAAAAGGAGGAATTTACTCTGTTTGGAAAAATAGGATCAACTCAAAATTTCGTATTCAGGAGACTAGAGCAGAATAATGTTTCTCGGAGCCAAGGGTGAAGAAACACACATTCATATAAGATTGAGGAGGATTTTCGGCTTACGCTTACTTGATCCATGTAAAACCCTATATAGTAGTTGTAGCAGAACTTGAGCTCCCTTTGTACGAGCGCACAGATAATGCAGGCCTGCATTTTCAACTTTTAGATCTGTATGTGTACACACAATCATGCAGTCGTAGTCAATTGAACAAGTTAGCGGACTTGCTCTATACCGACTACTATGTATGTACATATGTACGTGAATGTGTAGGCAGAAGTTGATATAATATGTATAATATGATACGAGGTATCACATATACACATAGGGCACTCGTATCGCATCCCATCTCATGTTGCAGAAGAGGCAACACACGAGCAGAGACAAAATGTAATACAAGTACGTAGGAGTAAGGAGTTGTAACAGGAGGCAGAGCTGGAGAAATGAAATGGGAGAAAAGAAAATTGTGTTGGGAGAGCTAAAGCAGCTCACTCACTTACAGCTCGCATCATCCCACATCAGTTGTGAATTCTCATTTTCTGTTTTCATCTTCAACATTCAGTTGGTTGCTCGGAAAGGAAATGAAATTCAGGAGAGATGCAGCCAACTGATTCTCCCATAGTGTCACAACTCCATGTATACGATTTTTTAGTAGCTCCAGAGATTTTTTAATATCTATTTAGACTAAATTTTGTTCAATTAGCTAGCAATAACAAATTACGTTGGCAGCGTAACTTTGAAAACATCCTGTAAATCACTTTTCATTGACAATGTATTGAGAAATGTGAGTGATATTTTATTTCCGGTGGTTATGATGCAATGGCCGATGTCTGCCTTATGTGGAATTCAGAGTAGATTGTCAGAATGGAGTCATGGAAGGGCTGGAGAGTTAAGTTATGGAAGAAAGTAGATGGGAACGCGGAGCCGAGGGGATGAAAGGCTTTCCTCTTAATCCTCCTTCCCGGATTTTCCTCCAACAGCAAAATGTATTCCTACGGCTCCCCTTACAGACTCAACTTTAAGTGGCAGCTATTTTTCCATTTTTAGCAGAATAGTATTTTTCTGAAAGACTAAAATCTAAAGACTAAAATGCAAAATAGTTGAGGAAATCATTAAAATGAGTACACTCCAAATCAGTTATTCAAAAAACTGTTTCACTGTAATTCATATTCTTTTTTCTTTCTTTTAAACTATCTGAACAAGAAAACGAACGAAACCGCGGAAAGGATGTTACAATTATCACTCAGCGTGACTAATTGAATTAAGTTCATTAACATGTATAAATTCTTAAATTCAATCTCTTCCTTTGCTCTAGCCAGAATCATACTAATAAGCATTACACC
Organism: Plutomurus gul; assembly: GCA_019776185.1. NCBI lineage: Eukaryota > Metazoa > Arthropoda > Collembola > Entomobryomorpha > Tomoceridae > Plutomurus > Plutomurus gul. The sequence continues at coordinate 2,539 of JABASC010003696.1, forward strand.
ACAAAGTTTAATGACAACTGATAAATCAAACTAAACTCTTATTTATTTATTTGTAATATCGGAATGCAGATATTATCATACACCACTACAGACATAGCGTAATATGTAGTTTAGTGACTAAATCGGATATACCATTTAATGTTGGGATTCATTTAATCAACGCTATACTAATATCTCTTATTATTCTCCTAAATTATATGTATATTTGGGCAAGCTTTCAAATTCCATTCAATAGTAAACAGTGGACATATCCAAAACTGCGCAATACATTAACAGGAAACAAGGGACAGAATGTTCGGATACCCTGAGAAAGTCTGTTTAAGTGTATTATGTTTCCCTTGCTGTGCTTTTGAAACTGGTGCAAATAATTTACTGAGCTTTGCAGAAACTTGTTTAAGTGAATGGAGACGACAGTCTTTTTAATGTAATTCAGTTGCTTATGTTGGGACACATGCTGTCGAAGTGCTCACAGTGGCTGCAGAACAGAATAGACTTTAGGGTTTGCGAATTCAATCTAGCAAACTTCCAAGTCCACGGATTGTCGTACGACAAAAAGAGAGAGAGATAGAGAGGAGAAAACAGGGAAGGACACATCTTGTGTCGGTAATAGGAATAGTGGCTGTTAGTGTCACAAGAGCTAAAATGGAAACAGAAGCAGAAATGCGGAACAAAGATGAAGGAAAGTGAAATGGGTGTGTATAATGTAACGTATAATGTAATGAATATAGCTATGCGAGTGCTGTCTACTAAACTACATACTACTGTGTGTTCACATCTGTACATACTGCTACATACAAAGCATACAGAGCAACAATAGAAATTGCTATTAAGTGTGAGCTGTGTTGTGTGAGTATGCATTTGTTATGACGTGCTTGATGTACTTTTGCTCACTGGCATCAACGGATAAAGTAGACTAGTTGGGAACGACTGGGAGGAAAATTGCTCCCATCTTTGTCTCCCCAGCTGTGAGTGAAATTCTTAATTAAGCCCTCGCTTCTTTCTGCTCTTTCCTGGAAAACTGTTTTCCGTCTTTCTGTCTTCCGTCACTAAAGTAGAATACACTAATGTAATGCTATACAATGTGAGCAGTAGCATAGCACCAGTAACTAGAGTGGTCCCTTTCATCGCTTCTTTGGATTTTCTGTTTAGACAGAATAGGATTTAGGAATTTAGCGTTGCTTTTACAATGTTTCACTGACTCACACGCAAATGATTCGGGGTAGTACGCATTTAACGTGCACCGAGTCAACTGATAAAAGTAAATGTAATGCCTGTGTATTCTAACAGCTTTTTTCTTCGTGAGCGTAGGTGTTACTGTTACTGATTCTGTTTACGTTGTTTTCATCACAAATTAAAGAACCATTTTGATCTACGGTATTATTAGACGCTTTAACAAGAGCCGAGAATGGGTTCAGTTTTTTTACACCTAGCTGTTAGTATACCCGCTTCAATGCTTTTTTTTTTACAAACAGTAAGATACGAGCTATCAACTTCCTTCTGCTGCACGACTATCCGTATCATTTTTCTAGAATAGCTAACAAGTTCTGAATTTGACACGATGTCACTTTATTTACCACGTACAGATGTACTTGTAACTGATCCGACCGAAATTACTTTTTTTGGAACATCCTTTCTTCTCTGTATTAAGGTTACTTGTCAATGATACTTAGTACAATAAGATAAGATATGTTAATTTTGTCGTTAAGTCAGATACAAACGTAAGTAAAGGGATACCGTTATGTGATATCCTGTTTCGTATCTTGATCGTATCACAAATGATAAGATCTGTCAATTAGCGATTTTTCAATTAAAATGTACATTTTAACTAATTTATTAATATTTCTTACCAGAATTTTTGGATTTTTCCCGTTTTGTAGATTGAAGAACGTAAAATGAGTGAGGAACAGAAATAAAATTGATGTGAAACTGAAAAGAGCAAGGAAGAGACTGGTGGAAAGTTAAAAGTGAAATGAAATCTGTCCATCCATCGTGTCCATATATTCTAACGAACGAACCCATCCAAAAAGGATAATATGATACAACATAATGGAGCAAAGAGGCAGTGAGCCATTAAAGGCTCGTTTTGACTTTTTGCTATGCTACCGGCTTCCCTGTGAATTCAATGGTATCTCTGTGTAGGCATTGTGTGAGACCAAGAGACAAGCTGCATGAGGGCTCCCGCCTGGTCCACTGCATTGTTTTTGTCACGTTTCCTTTCGTTCCGGCCATCCTTGTCAACCCATCTGCCGTTCAATGTGAAACTTAATTCAATATTTCTTTACCTTACCTATATTAATATCAGATCAAATTTAGGCTTATATGTATGGATGCTTCAATTTAAGGCAAACGTATTATTATGCTGCAGCAAGTAATGAAACAGAAAATCTGACATCATTTTTATTATTTCAGTACAGGAAAATTATTGATAATTTCTTACAACGCAACCCAGCAGTAGCTCCACTCTTTAAACCCACCAGTTTGTTTACCCAAAGAATACGTATGCAGTTCGTCTCAACTTCAAAACGACTCAATAAGGAAATACTGCGTAGAAATTTAAGGGAAGGACAGATTTTCTCACCCTCAACATGATATCTGAAATATACAATGGACAATTTTTTGTGTGCTTCTTCGACCGGTCTCAGTTTTGAGCTCTGTATTTCTTCTACTCCTTCATAATATAACGTCTTCAGCTTCAAGACGGAAGAAGGTTCAATTAGGGAGGGTCCAGCAAAAAATTGTAACATGGCACAAAAAATGGCAGGAAAAGCTTTCTTGAGCTGACTCTATGTTACGGGTTGACAGTGACATCCAATTCACTTTTAGGGTGTTTTCAAGAAAATGTATCTGTCAATATATTCTATAAGTACTTACGTATAGCAGAGAACTAAACGAGTTCTCATTACTTATATCCCGCAATAAGAATAAGAATATTTTTTGCTTCCTTTACATGAACTAACTAAGCGACCTGTCTTATTCCTCTATCTACCAACACATACATTATTAGTAGTAGGGATGCAAACACCATACACTGAAACACTTACATATACAAAACACTTACATATACAGAGCTATATCTACTTATGCTTGTGTGTTTATGACTTTATTCTCGCGTTTGCATTTTACGAATCCAAATGCATGTATGCTTGTGTTTTGTATGTACGTCCAACTTTTATGCATGATAAATTGTTCATGTTGTATGAAAATTGTTGTGAAATTTGGTGTTGATGATAGGTAACATGAACACCTTACAGTTCATATGGTAAATATGGATTTTTAATCTTTACTTAAAATTGTAGCTATATTTTTTTTGCAACTTTATTCAATATTGTAAGTACAAAGTTCAAATCAATTAACTCATCAATTAATAATGCATTATGACAGTAATGCTAAAAACTATTACACTAAATATAATTCTAAATTGAATAATAGCTAAATAACATTGTACAGATCGTCGTGCTCAGATGATACAATTGCAAGTAGTAATTGCCGGCTTTTTCTTGTGAATCATGTAAGCACCTGTAATTACATTAAGCGACAGCAATTCCCCCACATTTGTGATAATGTTTCATTCTATTGAATACATAATAGAGGTACTGTCATAGATATGCGTGTTGAATAGAATTACGTATAAGCACTTATACATTTAAGAGCGTAGATTTAATTAGCTTAATTACGTCACAATCGTCAAGTTCACACACTGAAGAATTGAATTTCCCAGAGAAAACGTTGCAGCATTGATGAAATTGTACTCGCCTGTTACGTATACTGAAGGTATACCGGAGATTTATGCACTCAGGATACATTCAGTATACGTGCGGGAAAGCGACAATAATCTTCAGGTGAATCTTCATGGTCAAGTAACTTTCCTCGTCTCGGTCGTCCAACCGTTTGGGGTTAAAAACAGTCTACGAATCTTGATTAAATCAATTGTTACATATATAGAAATTTACTTAGGTACTTATGCTTGATTTGCTCTTTACTAGACAAAAATTACATTGCACAGGAATTACCTGTATGGTTACAAGTAATTACTATTTCTGAGCGATTTCACTGATGTTTACAATTGGCGTTATCATTTGAGAATATATTGTGATATACTGCATGATATAAAACATTTTTTACAGACACAAAGTTAATTGTTTCTGTTTACATAAAATAATATGGAAAACTAACAATACGCACACGCAATAAACAAAGAATTGTAACATATAGTACATGTAATACCTTATATTTGTATATAATACTTACACCTGTACACAGCAATTACTTAGCTTGTGTACACTGCGGTGGAAATGTAGTAGCCGGTAGAAAGTCAAAGTGGAAATGAAAGTATTTTTAACCACTAAACTGTTACGAACGTGTAGCTAGCACAACGATTAGTTGAAAAGATAAGCAAACAAAGAGTACAAAAATGGATTAACCTTTTGAGATGATTGTGTCTCCCGGTAAAATTATTGCTGTATAATGTGTATAATTTATTTACCCACAAAGTAGGACCTCCTCTCTAGACTCGAGTTTCCTCTCCGCAATAATAAATAAATGATAAAGGAACAAAAACGAAAAGCAAACAAACAAATCGTGTGAGCGATGTGACGTTGGACGTGAGGGCTTGTGCCAACATCCTATTCAGCAGACTCTGATCCTTCTCCCTTTCACACACACAGCAACAGTAGTAATGCACAGTGAATCTCTCTCTCTTTCTCTCTCTCTCTCTCTCTCTGTAGCGTTTAACGAAACGAGACTAAGAATCCCAAATCAAAAGATCCAAACGTAAACGAACAAGGGGAATCTTTCCTATTCGATTTCAAACGACAGAATGAAGAGAAGAGAACGGAGGGCGAGCGTAGGCTTTAAGGCAATGAAAAGCAAGCTTACTCGCATCACCAGAAGAACAGCTAAGCTAGGCAAAATAGTCGAGCAGAGAAGAGAGGAAAGAGACCGGCACACAGTTTCACTTGAACTTCATTCGTACCTATTTTGGGTTTTCTTCCTCTTCCTCTTACCCGTCCGTTGTTGTACTATGATTGTGTACTACATGTGCTACTAGTAGTACGTTTACGTGCTGGCTATGCACTAGTGGGATGTAGAAGTGCTAGACAATCCAGGAATGGAATACGAGGAATTGAATCGTCCACACGGGGTTGCATACAATAGCACAAACATACACTGCATGCGAGCACACCCTAGACACAGAAACCAGTACAGTACAATCTGATACAATAGAATAAGTGTTCCCGAACCTTTCCAAGTACACGGATGCATTCCAGTCCACCTTCATGTTATTATTATTATGTATTGCCCCTTATATGCATCTCTAACAATAGCATTGCGTATCTCTGATGTAAAACACATTCAACTCAAAGGATAAGATATTATTACTACCTATATACTTGTGCAAGAGATATTATTTTTTTATACACAGACAGGAAAGTGTATACGCTCAGGCTAGCCTACATATTTACGAAAAGACACAGCAACTTCATCTCCAAATGCTTCTTGAGAGAAAACTTTCCTGTTCTCTTATATATTTATGAGTGAGTGGATCATACAAGCTTGTTTCAGTTGCCTTGACTCGACGGCTGCTTTTTTCTATAGAGCAATTCACTTTACAAGTCGGGCCAATAGGGAGACTCTTGTCTCTTCGGAATACACAGTAAGCTGCGCCTTGTCATAGCCCTAAACAGCCCAAGCTGATGAACCATAGGTCCCAATGTTATCCAGTCCAATGCCGTATCCTAGTCCAAATCCACTCTACTCTTCTATTCATGTGCTGTGGTAGGGTGAGTGCAAGGCTGTGCACTGTACTAGCTACACGGCTTCTACACCATCCTACTACTGGAGAAAACTCACTCAGATATGCCTAAGCTTACTTACTAGATCTATACATAAGTTGGCCTTGCGTGTTTGAAACTCACACAAGCTGCATAGGCAAAACCTCCAGAAAGTTGCATACAAATATTATTCCAGGATAGTTGAAAGGTTTCGTGGCCCTCGATCAGGATGGAGGAGGAGGAGGACATAGAGCATATTTACATTTTGATGCTGCAGAAACAAGAGAAGTTGACTAGTAAGTAGTAGAGGTCCTTTAGAATTGGAGAAATGGAAATGATACCGTACCATCGTATAATATTTGGCCTTTAATACCAACAAATGAAAAATCCTTCCATATTTCTTAGGCTATTCACTAAGATTCAATTTAAAAACTTTCAAAAATAATTTATGAGGCTGTAACTCATCTCTTAATAATATATTCCTACTTTCAATACAACACTGCAATGGAATAGTACTACTATAGTTAGTAAGTAGTATTCTCAAGGCTGATGATCTGAGCGTATAGGTACACACCAGGGACACGAGTGGCATATAATACGACTGAAGGTTCACAAAATGCATTGGTTGGAAACCACAGGACAATGCTCACAAAATAAACCTCATAATCATCTTTAGATACGCATGTCACCTATTCTATTTAATCTAATGTATTGGTTTTATGCAGCCATAAGAGCCATACAGTACCTACTACGTGTTTCTATTGAAATTGAAAAGGCTAAGATTTGAATTGATTTCATTGCAGTGATAGCTATTGGCTATCACCAAGGTAGTTTTTATACTTTGGAAATCTACGCATTGAATGATGAAAGGGATTCTTTCATAAATATAATTTCATTGAAATTATAATGTGGTGGTGGCAATCAGACAGCGACAATGATGAACATTTCGCCTGGATATGAAACGATTAAGGTGAAGAAATCGTATGGAATATTTTAGTCGTGTAAAAAGTGTGCATACAAATATTAACTTACGTATGTAATCTGAATGTATGTGTAAATATATGTTATGTGTGTTGCAAGCATTATGTACGGAAGGACTCGTAAAATTTCCAATTGCTCTTAGCCAAACGTGCATGGCATGTACCCAGTTTGACATGTGTTGCTGGTTAGACTACGTTAATGGCAGTTGTATTCGCAAAAGAAATATCACTGCAATGGCAGTCCTTGCTTTGACTTGGCTCTAGCAGGGTATTACATAATGTAATGCAACCTGATTTGATTATTTATTTATATATTCATGCATGATGCATGCATGTCTAGTTCACGTTGGCGTGTTAGCAACACATTTATCACATCCCTGAAAGTATCATGTCATGTCATGTCAGATCTATTTTCGTTGCAGATTAGATTAGATCATTACATTGCACTAGACTTCTAGAACGTTACCTGCGCTTTGCTAACTACTATTTTGCTACTGAACTTTTCCGTTTAGGACCAACGTAAACGCAACATTGCATTCGGTTAACTATGTAATGTTTCATATAAATCAGTCAAATTAGTTTCTCCTAAATATGCAACAATGTTAAATATTTAGGTTGGTTGGATTAGTCATGTATTTTCTGGTACAAATAAATTTGCGTTGTTTCTCACAAATTTGTGGCGTGTGTTGATATTTGGTTTAGAGTAATTAGAGAACCATATTTGAATTTTAGTATGTACTATATAAATTATAAAATTAACGACACAGGTAACAAAAAATGGGAAATCTGAGGTTATTTCCAAAGAAAATGTGTGTATTTGTAAAATTTTTGTTGTATACGTTTTGTTGTTTACTGTACATCTATAATAGAGTGTAGAAATATAAATACATTGTGTATAGAGTTTAGAAATGTATTTTGTATTTTTCACATTGGTATTATAAATCTAAATAAATAAATAAAGATACGTTTCAGTTTTTAACACAAGATTAAGTCATTAGTCACCCAGCGTGACAATTGCTTATCTCGTTCACTCCGTTCATTGCAAGCTCAAGCCCATAAAAGTTTTTTTGTACGCAGATTCTATGGTAAGTTATCGGGTAATATCTACTCACCACGCTATTATATATACCATTAAAACTCTCACTATTTAGTCCTATATACATTTGTATCGTATTATACACCGGATGATACAAAATACAATATAAAGCTGAGTACATATTGTTATAGTAAGTTTCACTCTCTCTCTCTCCTTAGAATTACTTGCCCTGTTCATTCTTCACTGCCCCTCTTAACCACTTTACTCGTTCGTTTCCTATCTTACCTCTACTTTCTATATTTCACAATTATTATAACACAGTTTTACACAGAAATGTTTGTATCTCACTTTTCAAATGTCCTGAAGTGGACTGCCGGTATCCTCCAATCTTATTTAAGTTTTTGCTCCAATTTCATTTTCCACATTTAGAATGGACAGACAGACACAACAACAACGCAACAATTCAGAAAGTGTGGGTCTAATTTTTTGCACCGAAAATCCATGGATTTAAGTCAATCCTTTCGTTTTTGACCTTTGTAACATTTTCCATGTGAAGTAAAAGAGTCAGCAGTTCTTATTGCCTCAGCACTTTAAATAGGCGACAAATCTGACAGAATTTTTTGTCAACTCGTTCCGAGAAGGATGTTTATGACATCACCTCAACTGACTATTTTACAACATGGGCCAACACAACAGTCCTACAGAGAATTGGTGCGGAGCAAAAAACGTTGGTGCTACTATTGTACTTATTTCTCACTTCTCTTTGTTTGTATATGTTCCATGGAATTACACGTTCACAAGTTCAAGTTCAATGTTGTCTCCGTATTCTTCTAATCTCACAATAAATGAAGATACGAACTTTGTTTGCATTATCGCCAATACAAATATACAATCCTTCCTGCTTGTTCTGTTCACTAGCAATGATTGGAGCGGACTAAAAATTTTGTGGTCAAATAATTTCTTGTAAGGGATTCTGATAGATAGTAAGTACAATACAGGTATGATTCCTTACTTTAAGAAATACAACATTGTCTACAATTTGTTTGCATGTTCTGTCTGTACACTTCAGTTCTCCAAGTAGACGCTTGTGTTGTGGGTAGTACAGATAGAGTACCTACCTACGTAGAATATTATTTCACATCCTGTACGACTATGAACATAATAACCTGATACATATCTGTATTATACTTTTCATAACCTTGTCTAAAAGTATGCATCAGAGTTTACATGTGGCCATCGTACCTGTTACTTATATGGATATTTGTTTGTGGATAACGCTGTCCCTATTCTTTAGGATATGAAAATTAGTATTGTGTATACATAGATATGGATATAGATACATAGGATGTAGATCCGTGCTCGTACGAAGCTGATCTCAAAATTAACACACTCGTTTCGTACAACCTGCAGCATAATCCTTTCAAAATACTTTTCTTCAACTACTCGAATGCCATGTGCAGTGTTATGAACCTTTACTTTATCTAATTCAGTACTAATAAGTGCATATTGCGTTCTGGCGAGTGAATTTGTCAGGATGATGTGTAATGTACTATGCACCTCTACAGAACATGTTACATCAACATATGTAATAAGGACGATCCATTAAAGATGTCTGCAATTTTTGGCCATTATTTGACTCCCATCCCCCTTATAATCGCAAATCGTCTTAAATTGTGAACCCCTCCTAAAATGCGACGTCTTCAACAAACTCAACAAAACTTTAAGAGCTGAATTTTTGAGAGAATAGCGAGATACGCAAAAAAGTGAATTTTTCACTTTTTCGTTTCTCAGATTCTTGACCATAGTTACAGAAACAACGAGAGAGCTTTTATTTTAAAAAATTCCATGATTGAATTTTTAAATCTCTTGGGATGATTTTTTCGAATATGTTTCGATGGATTTCATTCAAATTTGGTGCATATGGTCCTAATAACATTTCCCAAGGGGCGTTTTTGAGGAAATTGGAAAATTCGAATTCCTTAAGGTCAAACAAAGAGGTCAAATATTTCAATTACCATTTTTCAAGAAAAGCGAAGTTTCCAAAAAAAACTCAAGGAACATTCCCCCTGGGGAATGTCGGGACCACGTAAACCAAATTGAACGAAATCCATCGAACCATTTTCGAATATATTAGCTCAAGAGATTTAAAATGTAACTAAGGTCAAAAATCGACTCACACAAAAGAGTGAAAAATTCAAACCACTTTTTTTCTTTCGCTATTCTCTAAAATTTCAGCTCCAAAACAAAATAAAACAAACACTGTAATATAGCTAGAACTAAATATTTATGTAGCACAATTAACAATTTTATTTGGTTGGTAACAAATTAATTTGATTCATAGTTTACAATGCTATGTATTATGCTACTACTAATTATTTTCTCCCTCAAATGGAGACCAATCCCGAATTATATTCAAGGTGGAGAACCTACGAAAATTCGCCTAAGCAAATTTCCATTTTTTAAAAAGTGACGACTTCGTTTACCCGATTACTCCCCCTCCCCTTGTCTTCACATGTTTGATTTTTCAGTACCCCATCCTCCCTAAATTGCACACGTCATTAATGGATCATCCCATATAGGTATACATTCTCATCACCGTAGTTGTAGTATCATATAATAACATACCAGGTATATATATATCTACCTGGATGAATGTTATATTTATATGTGACCACAATGCAGTTCAGTACAATACAGGTTAACCTATTCATTTCATGAACACTGAACATTGTGCTATTGTATTTGTATTTTTGTACACCTACTTTTAGTAATAACACTGCACAAATATATACAGTATCTTACAGTAATCATAACCACCACGTAACATTTAATTTAATACCTACATATGAAGTCGTGCTATATAATACTACCAAGATATAACACAAAGTGTATCAACGCTTCAATAGTAAGTTGGCTGAGCTAAGCTTCTAGCTCAGCAATGAAGAGGTGCCTTCCACAGACAGACAAAAAATCAAATAAATTATCATACAAAGGAAGGCAGTGCTGGACGTCGGTCTGTCTGTTTAGTCCTGCATATTTTGCTCACGGTTAAGCAAATGCTATAGATCCATGAGCAGAGCCCGGATATGTATTTAAAAACATGTTTTTTGTATGCTTGAGGAAGCGTGTGAGACTTTGGGACTTGATGTTTCATGAAAAATCATGACGATAT
>JABASC010003697.1:0-13497 GCA_019776185.1 Plutomurus gul
TATGTAACAGAACAGCAAAGAAATTGCTAGGCGATAAAATACCAACGCAAGATTTTCGATATTTCTCCTTCACAAATCTTTCACACGGCGAACGCATGGTGTTTAGTAAAAATGCGTACTATTAAAGTCGTGGGCACAAGTGTACAATTATTGTAGCGAGGAATGTATATATGTAGATGCAAGCATTTGATATGGAAAGAAAGAAAAAAATTGAGGAAGGCCATGGCCCATGGCAAAACATTGAACAAAAATTCGCTAACATAAATAGTGATAAATGTTATTGCGGTTAATACAGCAAGTTGGTCTGTTTAAGATGCTAGCAAGATAATTTCTGTACGTGCAACACAAAAGAGTTTCATTTGGCGCATGCTGTGGTTTAATAATGTATTTTTAAGAGACACAACTGTTCAGTAAGAGCAAAGAAAAACTCTGTGTAGCAATATTAGTTGTTAGTCCACTTGAATACTAATACTGATTCGGATTGTGGCGAGTCCTCATCTAAGCTTTTCATTTCTTGGCAAGTTGGGCAAGAATTCCATCACATACGAAAGGTGAAGACATCAGATAATAATGGGTTAACCAATTTATGAAAAAAAAACCAAGTTCAAGTTATCCTAAATACATGGTTTACTATAGGAGTACATTCGGCCATAACTTGATAACATGCATTAAGTATGTGTAACGCTAATGCATTCAGAGTTGTAATGTAAACAGATTATTATATCAATAGGCATATCAGTGAATGATAAAGGGGCAGAGAAATGGAGAGTTATGTTAGAAGACAAGAAAGGCACGCGTTGTTCCTCTAGTGGGGTAGTAGCATAGCAAGCAAGCAAGCAACAGAAAATGTGTATGTAAACCACGACTGACAGTGAGGTAGAGGTACCGCATTGTGAATTAGCAAATTAATCCTAATTAATAAAATGAAATAATAGTTGAGAAATGTAACAGATGATTTATGCTTCACTGATAGCCTGTGAAGTATGGCAATGAGATGATCACTCGCAAAGAAATTTAAAATTAACGTTGCGAATAATTTTATGGCCTTTTTGGGGAAAGAGTTGCTTTTTTTGGAAAACACCAAATGATACGCTTTGCCTTCACTGTTGAACTTGAGGAGTGTGAAACTTTTTAAATCGTGCAGTTTCGTAAGTTTGTAAATGAAATTATCGATAGAAAATTGAATTTCCATACATGGATAGGTCACGTTGGGGCTGAGCTGTGCAATTCGTTATTGTTCGTTGTTGTCATTCTTTTCGTTGGTTGAATTTTAATGATAACCTTACTAAGTTTCTTATAGGGTATGCACTTTCGAGATTTTACTGTAGCTCTTCTGTTCTACAGATTGCTGAACCAGTTTGGGTTTCGTAGTCACAATGACGAAGCACGAGCCAATGATGATAGAAAACTAAACAAAGTATAAACTTAATATTTATTTTCTATGTACTTTGTTTCAGATTGAGCAATTGAAGGCGCAGAGCAAATTTGAAACGGAAGTCAAGAAGGAGCAAGAAGAGAAACGCAAGATGGAGACAGAAAAGAAGCAGAAGAGAATGGAATTTCAACAGAAACATGCATTTTTCGAGCAAGTTACCCTTACTCACTGATTTTATCATCATGTGAAGTAAAAAATATTAAACATCCACCTCTGCGGATGACACAAGTGCCTATTAAAACACCTTTGTATTATAATTTGTATTTGTTTTCGTGTTAAGAGATTTTGGTAGTACATAGCGAACGGACATTCATACCACTTCCACAATTTGCTGATGCTGATTCACAATTCCAATATCAACTAATAATATGTTCACACACAATTTCGTGGTTTATTATTAGTGTAGTCTTAAATATATGTATATTATTGTTTGTAGTATTATTCTAATGTAACATTTTAAATGTGAATCTTATTTTTACTATTTTCAAGCTACAACATATCATTTTCATATTACTTACCTACTATATGAAATACAATGTAATTAATTTCAAGTTAGGATCTGCTTCTGATACTTTTAATTCGTGCGCATAGACAATCTTTAACGAATAACAATATTATTGTAGTCAGTCAACTCGCAGTTGCAAATGTTAGTGAAACACTCATGAGATGTAACGGCTTATTTTGCCATTCATTCGTTGTATTATTTCATATTCAATAAAAAGTAAGGTTTCGTTCGAGTGAGTGTGTAGTATTATGCACTACGCACGCATCTTTAAGATTTTATCTCCATCATTATAAATATAATTGCATGATATAAAAATAGTGTGTACCTTCTCGGCGTTTGGATTGAAAGCCTACAAACAACCTACAATTAATTACCTCGTAGTTCCTTTAAGTTGCTGACCCGAGCGTTCAGTGATTGAGTGTTTGTGAAATGTGTAATCTTTGAAATGCTATCTGTAGTACGCTGAAATGTTTCCTGCTGAATATCTTGCCATGCACTTTAATTGTTACGTTACTCTGCATGCATGGGAACTGAAATACTAATTTAAAAGTTTCACGTTTTTATGGAGCTAAGAAATTATCAATGTGTGCAAGTTTGATAAAATATGTTATATGTAATACACTATGAGTTCAAAATAAATGGTTTTAAATATATAGTTCTCACTTCTCGCTAATTAATTGTTCTCATACCTGTAATGAGAGTATCTTGTTTAGCAAATTAACTTTGATGCATCCACTGAGATATAAAAAAGAGATTAATGTTATTATGAACGGTAAGTGCATTTTATTGATTCACTTCATGTTGCATCATGTTATGTACTGCTAATTGTAAGTTGAATTAACTTGAAACTTAACTGGTGTGCAGTTTGAGAGATTTTTCAACAATCTATTAGGGTACATATTTAGTACTAGTACAAGTACAACTTAGTGTGTCTTTATCAGAGAAGGATGTGTTTTAAAACAAACCATAGAACAAATGTTCTGCATTCGTATTACTATTTCGTATATGGATATAAATGTAGGTATGCATTGTTTAGGTACAAGTTTGACATAGAATATTACTAGTAAAGAAATATGTGGAATGCTTTCATAATTATTACAAAATGTTTAGAAAATTGTTTTTACATAAATGATACAACATAATTTTTAATCCTTTGTTGCCAAACAAAGTGACCGTATTTAGAATACTATGGACCACGGAAAGTTTCTTCAATATGTAAATACCCATAATGGAATCACAATTACATGAAATTAATTTCAGAGCGGAAAAACCCGTAAAATATCTCATATTATCAATTGATTGCTCAATAATACAAAAATTAACAAGGACAAAACACTTAAACTACATACTCGTCATCAGGGGTGACATATGGCCTTTGATGACAAAGTCAACATTCATGAATCATGAAACAGATTGAGTTCGATTAATGTTAGTAGTCCGTACTTTTCAGGTTACTAGATTTTTCGGCAACCATCTGGACCCTAAAATATTTATCGTCAAAGTTTGCATAGTTTGGAAATTGTCAGTCCTCCAGTGGCATACTAAATATTCGCTTGTCCAAGGAGTAACTTTAACAAAATACTCAATCAAAATCATCAATTTAAAGGCAAACTTAATCTGAGGAGACACGAAATGTGGAATTTTAGGTGGAATTCATTCAGACTATTGATTAGTGTATTTATAAGCGTCGTATCTTTCTTAAGTGCATGCATAGTATTTATATTTTATTGACGAGTGATTTATTCTTTCTTTGATAGGTAAGCTATAACTATATATAATAATCACTACATACAGTGCTAACACGATTTGATTAATGACAATTATGTAATAATAATCTTCTAATAATAATATTCCTACCTCCAATGGAAACATTTATTTAGAACATATTACATAATAAGTAGTAATAATATCTGTAGCATTCACAATGATTTATGGTTTGTGTTCTAATTTGATTAGTATGCATTTTTATTAGGTATTAACACCTAATTCCTAAAACGTTTCTATATCGTCAACACTTTTTGATGGAAGATAGAGCAATGACATCTACTCATTGTCACTTCTCGTGTTTACCAGTATTTTTCCACAATGCGCCTTAATTTTATGCTGCGTGCATTAGTACCTTACACTGTGCGTTAACATGTGAAGTTTACGTGGTCTGTCCAAGATGCTAAATCTCAGCCAAGTGATATCAGATCTGTTTGATTAGGAGGACGAAGTAGGACGAAGAATACTAATTTAATAATAATAAGTCACACCTCTCACTCTCACTGATACTTTCTGTGGCACCATTTGTACAAATTTTGTTTAGCACATGTAATACAAGGGAGACAATGGATTATGGATAATGATTATCCGAACAGTACCGGATAAAACATTTACACAACAATTAGAGAGTTTCAAAGAATTTTGCACCCTGAGGAAAAGAGCTTATGTGTATGTGCCAATAAAGTCACACTACAATTAGTACCGGTCTTAGATCACAGTCGGATTCCGGTTTTGTGTGGTTATTTGTGGCTAGAATATTCATTGCGTTCCTTTAAAAGTTAATTCGTCTCTAGATCATCCATATTTTTATTACACGAATCTGCACAAAAGGGGAACTTAAAGGGGCGTCGATCATCCAAGCTCGTGTTTGACCCCCCAAAAATCTTTCCTACACACTGATATGATATTTACTCAAAACTGTAGCACACACCGATATATTTCGGCTCACGCAACACGAGACTGATCTTTTGTTGCTGACATGTTCTTTATTGAAACGTTCCGACAGGAAGCATCATCGTATACGCAAAATGCATACATTATTATTATTGCTTGCAATATATAGTAAACGTGCTACTATATTAATTAACGTCTTAAGTATTTACTTCTTTAAGTAAAACGACATGGCTTTTATAAAGGCTTCAATTAGAATTTCAAAATTTCAGTTGGTTAGCAAACATCCTTCTGCAATGTCGTAGATCACCTCTGCTCCATATTTGTGCATTTCACATCTTCACAACTTCAACTTTACAGGAAACAGTTTATTGGATCATTTTTTTTGGAGGAAATTGTAGGTCGTTTGAAGTACCCATATAATGTCGAAAGTAAGTAATTTGCATTTTGTATGTTTGAGCAAATACTCAAGGTTTTAAAGCGTTCAATTTTTGTGAATTTCAATTAAAAGCCAAAAGTTGATAAGAAGAATAAACACCTAAATAATCTGAAGCAAGAGATCCAGCTTACTGAGCACTTAATTCCATTAGACGAATTGTGCAGAAATCTCCACACAAACTCAGAGACTGTAAGACCTTTTCTGATGGTTATTTTTCCCCAGATTTTAGTTTTAAAAAGTTTTGCATAATATATTTGCAAGATCATGTAAATTGTATTTATAATGATGCAAGGGCTTATCAGAACAATGGGCTACTCTAATGCTGGAGAAAGAAGGTCCGAACAGGCTCACACCCCCAAAACAGACTTCAGAATGGGTCATCTTTATTCGAAATGTCTTTAGTTACTTTGGAATTCTGCTTTGGGTCGGATCACTCCTTTGTTTCATTGCCTACTCGATTCAAGTTACGACTTACGAAGATCCTCCTAAAGACAATGTAAATAAATACAAAGTAACTTTGTGTATAAAAATCAATTGCAAGATGAAATTATAATAAAGCTTTATTTGTCTAAATCTTCAGCTTTGGTTAGGACTTGTGCTGGCAGTGGTTGTTATCATCACAGGAATCTTTTCCTATTACCAAGAATCAAAGAGTTCCAAAATAATGGAATCGTTCAAAGATATGGTGCCACAATTTGCTACAGTGATCCGTGAAGGGCACAGATTTACGGTCAAATCTGAAGAAATTACACTCGGAGATCTCGTTGTAGTGCAATTTGGAGATCGAATACCTGCAGACATACGAATAATAGAAGCAAAATCTTTTAAAGTGGACAATTCGTCTTTGACCGGGGAGGCTGAGCCTTTACGAAGGACCCCAGAGTGTTCCCATGATAATCCACTGGAAACAAGAAATCTGGCATTTTTCTCTACGAATGCTGTAGAAGGTACTTTGTTATCTCCATTTTAAAAGTACGTGCAAAGTAATTTTTTCAAACAAATGTGCTACGACGTTATTTAAATACATGATCATACGAATTGCAAGGAGGAGAACCTTTTTGGCTGATAATTATTTTATTTTATATTTTTTAAACAAAAGCAGTCGACAAAGATTTTGAAACTAAATCAGTTTTCATGTACCCATTCACATTTTACTATTTGCAGGCACTGCTAAAGGAATTGTAATCAAAGTAGGAGATAACACCGTGATGGGGCGTATTGCTGGATTGGTTTCTGGTCTGGAAGCCGGAGATACACCTATTGCTATTGAAATTGCACGTTTTATTCACATAATTACGGTTGTTGCAGTAGCTTTGGGATTCAGTCTTTTGATTGCCGCAATCATTTTAGGCTATCACTGGCTGGACGCTGTAATTTTTTTAATTGGTATCATCGTGGCTTGGGTACCCGAAGGTTCGCCTAGTATTTACAATTTAATTATATACGATTATTTTTAGCATTGTGTTCTCCATTGACGCACTGAATTTATGATACAATTCTGTTCACAGGTTTGCTGGCAACTGTCACGGTAATTTGGAAATAGTTAAATGATATCAAGGAGAAAGTAAACATTGAATACATGCAGAATCTTTCGTGTTCTCTCTCATTGATAGGTCTGTTTAACATTAACAGCCAAAAGAATGGCAGAGAAAAACTGTTTGGTGAAAAATCTGGAAGCAGTGGAAACATTGGGCTCAACATCTGCTATCTGCTCTGACAAAACAGGAACATTGACACAAAATCGCATGACAGTGTCGCACCTGTGGTTTAACAACACAATCATGGAAGCTGATACTACGGAGGATCAGTCAGGAGTTCAATTTGACCAGAATAGTGATGCATTCAGGGTATTTTTTAAGTCTCCCTACACAATTAAAAATGTTAAAACCGAAAAATCAGAATTATACCTAGGGATAATACATTGTGCTGTATTTTTATAAACGCATAAGGAGGCTTTCACAGAGTACACCGTTTCTTTTACACTTCTTTATAGGCATTAGCAAAAGTAGCCACTTTATGCAGCAGAGCTGAATTCAAACAAGGCCAGGAGGCTGTGCAAGTGATGAAAAGAGAAGTTGATGGAGATGCTTCAGAAGCGGCATTACTGAAGTGTATGGAAATAACACAAGGGAATGTCATGAAAATTCGAAGTAAAAACAAAAAGATTTGCGAGATACCATTTAATTCTACCGATAAATATCAAGTTTCAATTCATGAGAGTGATGATCCGAACGATGACAGATATCTTCTAGTGATGAAAGTACTTCCGATTAAATTCCCTTACATTATAGGTTTACATTTTTTGACCCCATGGAAAATTATTCTGCTTTATTTGAATTTGTCCGGCAGGGAGCCCCTGAAAAAATATTGGAACTTTGTTCTTCGATTTTTGTAGACGGGAAGGAATGCGAAATAAATATGGAAAAGAAAGATTCCTTTAATCAAGCCTATTTAGAATTGGGATCTTTGGGAGAGAGAGTTCTTGGTTAGCATTGATTAAATATTTCCACAATCAAAAAACCGCTTTAGTGACTATATTTTTGCTTGTAACAGGATTTTGTGATTTTCGTCTTCCTCTGGCTGAATATCCCAAAGGCTTCCTTTTCGACTCAGAACAAGTCAATTTTCCTTTAGATAATTTCAGATTCGTTGGCTTAATTTCTATGATTGATCCACCAAGGGCTACTGTTCCGGATGCCGTGGCTAAATGTAATTAAATTCTTTGTATACAAAAACAGTCTCTCCTCCTGTTGTAATATCGTTTTTATACTTAGGTCGAACGGCAGGTATCAGAGTCATCATGGTGACTGGTGATCACCCAATTACCGCCAAAGCTATAGCGAGGAACGTTGGCATTATTTCCGAAGGTTCCATATTCCACCTAAAATGATGAATTTAGAAATTATATTCCATTTGAAACTGCAAGGATCCAATCTCATGTTTAATATTTTAACAGACAATGAAACAATTGAAGAAATAGCAACCAGACGTAATGTGCCGTTGGCAGACGTGAGTCCAGAGTTGGCACACGCTGCTGTGATCCACGGATCCGAATTGAAAGATTTAACTCCAGCTGATTTGGACCATGTCTTACGTCATTACCATGAACTTGTCTTTGCAAGAACGTCGCCTCAACAGAAATTAATTATTGTAGAGGCTCTGCAAAATCAGGGAGCCATTGTGGCTGTAACCGGCGATGGTGTTAACGATTCTCCTGCTTTAAAGAAAGCCGATATTGGTAAATTTAAAAAAAGGCCCTTAGCCCTCGGAAATTTACTCTGATTCTGATCTCAAAGGTTGGGTATGCGCAGGTGTTGCGATGGGTATATCTGGTTCGGACGTATCAAAGCAAGCTGCCGATATGATTCTATTGGATGACAATTTTGCTACAATAGTGACAGGAGTGGAAGAAGGGCGTCTAATTTTTGACAATTTAAAGAAATCCATTGCATACACTTTGACATCAAAAATCCCGGAAGTGTCTCCATTTTTACTTTTTATACTGTTGGATATTCCACTTGCTCTTGGAACAGTAACAATCTTGTGCATTGATCTAGGAACGGACATGGTAATAATGTACCACAGTCTCATGACCACTTTTCAAATAGTAAAATATATGTATATCTTATGTATTTTTCAAAAAAACGGTCCCCGCGATATCTTTGGCATATGAGAGACCGGAGTCGGATATCATGAAACGACATCCTCGCGATCCTAAGAGGGACAATCTTGTGAATGACCGGTTAATTTCGGTTGCCTATGGACAAGTGGGTATGATACAAGCAGTGGCAGGATTCTTCGTTTATCTTGTCATTTTGGGGGAAAATGGATTTCTTCCACATGATTTACTTGGAATACGGAAACGTTGGGAGTCGAAGGCGGTTAACGATCTACAAGATTCCTACGGACAAGAGTGGACTTACGAAGCCAGGAAGAAACTCGAGTACACTTGTCACACTGCCTTCTTTGTGGCTATTGTTATTGTTCAGTGGGCCGATGTCATTATCTGCAAAACAAGACGCAACTCTCTGTATCATCAAGGAATGAAGTATGACTTGTGACGTCATAATTTTTTGAGAAGAATTATTGTTCCATGTTTTAAACTTTCTTTATTTGCAGCAATTGGGTGTTGAATTTCGGACTTGTTTTCGAAACGGCTGTTGCAGCTTTCCTTGCATACACCCCCGGAATGGACGTTGCCCTACGGATGCAACCATTGAAGTAAACCTAATGTTTTAAATGCTATAATGAAAAGAGGCAATAATTAAATATTTGTGTACGTTAATTCAGATTTGTGTGGTGGCTGCCGCCGATGCCTTTTGCCGTGTTAATTCTGGTTTACGACGAAATTCGACGATATCTTATCCGGAAACACCCCGGAGGTTGGGTGGAGGAGGAAACATATTATTGACGAGTGATTGCTGTTAGTAATAACAAATTGTGTGTACAACTGCAATTCTTATGCAAGTATTTGATAGTGATTTCCAAAGTGCACGTATCACAGAATAAAATGATTGCTACATTAATGAAACCCTACGAGAGAGAACACACTCAATTTTCATGTGCATTTCATTTATGTAGCTGGCTAGACTATTACGTTTGTTTATTATGGAAAATCGAGTTAATAATAATTTATGTAAACACACCAAAACACAAGGATGAAGCATTCCTCTGTCTGTTGAAAGTGACGACAGCGCGAGGGTTTATTATAATGGTATTATCCCCTGGTGTTTTACGAACAGACGCTTGACTGTATATTCCAGTGTAATGACAAAACGAACAACAATAATTATTATAATATAGCTTTATATATTCATGGCAATCTTAGGTACATTTCGCACATTGAGTTCCAGTGAATTTTTTAATTTTGCGCAAGACCATAAACACAGTCACAGCATCCGTCAGGCAGCTGGAATGGCCAAAGGGTGACGATTCATTTGAATATACGATGAAATCAAGGTTTTATATGCCAACGTGAGCAGACAAGGAAAAGATGAATTAATGTGTTATTCAAGGAAAGTTACCACAAAAACACATGAACAGGATATTTACAATAACTAGAACTAATTTGGTGGCTCCCAGCCTTCGTTACACTTTAAATATAATCCACATTTAACTTATTGTAATTAAAAGGATTTTTAAAGATTTTAAAGTACTAAGATGTGTTCCATATTTAATTCAAATTTTATAGTCCTTTGTATATTCTTAAGATGCATCCTAGTTACAAGTGATTTACCTTTACCTTCAGTTAATCTGTCTAATTATCGCTTAAGCACTGCCGATGAAGTACATTGGGAAAATGCAACCACGATAATCATTCCAGAATATTTTGAAGCATTAGAATTCGAGTGCAACTCTAGCTATCCAACTGAATGGGTTTTATCATTTAATCCAGTAGGTTGTATATTATGTGCAAATCACACATTATTTAAGGATATCTGTTTTGAGAATTTTAAAACCTCCTTCTTTTGTGCTTTTTATTAGTTGGAGGATGACTCATTTAAAGAGATGCCTCGTGTACTAAAGCAAAGAGATATGCTGATTACAGAAAATGGAAGCGTTTACAGTTTTACATCTCGAATTATTTTTCAGTTTAAATATCCTTCGAAAATTCAAACATTCACTTGCCAGTCTGTACGTGAACTTAACCTGAAGAGAATTACTGCAGTTACAACAACAAGATATTCTGCTAATGCTTACATTACAAACATTTCAGCTGCTAATGGTATATGCAGATTATTGCAGATCGTACATCGTTACTAACAAACTTTGGTGTTGCTTTAGCATGAACGTTTAGTTGACATGTAATTGGGTCCTTGTAGATTATTTACAGACAGAAAACTGTTACGGTTCTAATACGGACTGCAGTATGTCCATATACCTGGATCTCGAAAAGAAAAAATATGATTGCATAATCAGAGGAACTTTTCCTCCAAATCAGCTCATTCTCTATTCCTGCAAAAATCCGGACGAATGCAAATCTATACTTGTTTCTGTAATTTATTCGAACAATTCAGCTGCATGTAAATATGTAAATATAAGGAAGTATTAATATATTGAACCATGATTACCTCTTTATAATTTTCAGAACACTGATAGATGCAAAGACACAATGTCCCCAAAATGTGACAAGCCTACGTGTCGTAGTTTCAGTCCAAAAATTGAACCAGGAGTCATTATCTGTAAAAACGGTGCCAACTCAGTCGCAGTCAAATACGCTGTCCGAGTTACCAGTTATTCCAATAATCGACCAGTAACGAAGTTGGGTGAGATTACAGAGTCGTTGTTGTTGCGCAACTAAATTATATAGTAAATGCAGATAGATAAGATCACATTTTTTTTCTCATTAGAGCTGTACAAAGATAAATCACCGCCAGAGAACTATCTTTCCATATCCTACTACAACGACACGGTGTATGACGGACAAAGTATAAATTTTGTTTGTAATGGTTCGATGTACATTTTTTCTAAAGGATTCCAATGGGGATTTACCCAAAACGGTGGCAAAGAAGTGTACATGGGTAAGAAAATTGATAAACAAATATAAATATGAACAGAACATACTTAATGCATTTATTTTTGAGAAGAAAAAAATATTTTCGAATTTTAGATGATAATAAAAGCGCAGAAGTTGTTGAGAATATTTATCACACTTACGTTGTAAGAAAGGCTGTAACTTTCAATACAAGTCTGACCAACGATGTGACCGGTGTCATTTGTTTTGCACCCATTTGGAATTCCTTCAATTCTGCAAGGGCGATTGCTCCTATTCAAATAAAAAGTTGGATTTCAATATGCAAAAATTATTTGAAAGTATAACACCTACAATATTCAGAGAATTAAAGTAAAAATGTTATTTCAGGTTCTGCAAAGCCAACAATTTGGACGCCTGCGTCAAACTACTCGGCATCTTCGGGTACTTTAATTATGAATTGTTCATATAGCGGGATACCGACTCCAGTAATTTCTTGGTACATCTGGAGAAGAAAGGTTATCTTTCATCCATGAATAAATATTTTAAAAGAATGTCATTTTGGTTGCAAAAGCGTAAACAACCATAAATTCTGGATAGGTTACAGTATCCGATGAATATTTTAAGATTGAAAACAAAGAAAATTTAAGCCAATTCATAATTTTCAATGTGGAAACATTGAAAAAAGAAGGTAGAGCAATTTTAAGATTGACCTGCGAAGCAGAAAATTTTCTAGGTGTAGATGAGCGCCGTTTCGTTGTTAGTTATAAGGATCCGGCAGAATATTCAGAAAGACGAGGAGGTATAAACATCTTAATAATAAAAAGTTATTATATGTACAATCAAATCAAACTATCTGTAATGCTGTAAAGTGATTTAACAGGATTAACGAACGATGTTTTGACCATAATCGTTGTCGCAATGCTATTTGTAATTATTCTCATCGTGTGTCTTGGATGGGTGTACATTAATTACATTAGAAAGAAAAATCTTCACTACATCACACGAGATATTCAATACTTTTTGGAAGGAAACCCAAATATCGTGGTCAAAGATGACGACACATGCTCAATGGCTATAAAGCAGCCGTATCGTACAGAGTACGAAATACCACTAGATAATGTCTATATGGGTATTTTGCATATAAATATTTCCCGATTTCTTAAAAATTTACTTTTGGATGACATGATTTTCAATTTTCATTTCGGATCCAAAGATCGCCAATCTCCGCTGGGGTCAGGAGTATTTGGGATGGTGTTACGAGGTAGTGCCGTTGGTGGTCGGTGCTCTCAAAATACAGCAGTAGCCATCAAAACGCTTAAATCAAATGTGGAGCCTAGCTATTTCAGAAATTTAATGATGGAGCTGAAAGTGATGATTCATGTGGGAGAACATGATAATATTGTCAATCTTCTTGGATGTTGCACTCAAAAAATTTATGAAAGTAATTCTGTTATGAATTATAATAATTACTAAATAAGTATCAATTTAAAAACTATCGCTGACATTTGACGTCTCAGTGGAGCTGTACATAATTATGGAATACTGTCCAAATGGGGAGCTGGAAAAATATATGAGAACTCGTAGACAAGAATTTGTCAACCAATCCAAAGATGGACGAATTTCAAAGGATTTGTTGAGACAGTCAGTCAAAGTTTATGTATCCTAATTCCACGTACAGCTATAATACCAAGAATTGTAATTTTAACTTTTTCCTCATTCTGTGAAAATTGTATGTTTTATGAAAAGAGCGAGAAAGAGAAGTAATAAGCAGTCCAACAGTTTGTGTACCACTGATTTGGTAATGTGGTCATATCAAATCGCTTGTGGTATGGAATATTTGGCCGGGAAAAAGGTATATGCATTTACTAAAAGCAGTATGAAAAACAAATTCTTGTGCATTTACCAGTAGGTTAATAAATTATATTTCGTTTACCATGTGTAGGTCATCCATGGAGATTTAGCAACTCGAAATATTCTCTTAAATGAGC
>JABASC010003698.1:0-13490 GCA_019776185.1 Plutomurus gul
ACACCATATAAGAAATGCTCTCCTTGAAATGCAATGTAAGTTCGCTAAAATGTTTTCAGCATTACATCCATTAGGATAAGAGCGAGCATTAAGAACGCATTCTCGTGTGTGCAAAAAATAATCAAGGATTGTAGACATAATATTTACGGATAATTGAATCCTAAAGGGCCTGTTTTTATGTACAAAGTACTAAAAGCGCAGTAGCTGAATGATTTCATTTTGCAGAGCAGACGAGCACTTTAGTTGACAGTGCAGTTTACTCTGAAGTGGAATTCTTCAAGCTCGATTCCTTTAATGGGCAGTAGGCACAAAATGTGTCTGGGTGGAGCTTGTGACCTCTGCATCACGGTCACAGCAATTTTCTCACTGAATATTCTCACATGTCATATCAGCGATTTTTGTCACTGCATACGAGGATACAGTCAAAACAATGATAAGTGATGATGATAAATATTGAATTTATATGGCAGCTACTGATACGTGGACACATATTTCATGTTTCAGTTAACATTGACAAGAAGAATAGAATGAAGAAATAGAGTTTCCAAAAATTTGCCTACACAGCAAAAGAGATTCGCACAAAGTAATAATACGATTTCGGGCAATGGAGTAAAGTGAGAAAAGGAATGGGAGGCTGAGATCGGATTTTATCTTAAAGTCTCGTTCTCGTCGTGCCCATAGTCCGTGTCTGCATTTATTCGAAATCCTGTGAGCTTGTATCTGCATGTGAATCGGAACTTTCGGGACTTTGGGGACTCTGACAGTCCGTCTCACATGCAGGCAAAAGCCGGAATATAGACACTGAGCGGACATGGAAATTATTTATTTGTAGTCAACATGACTATTGAACGTGTACGGCATCCTCTATCTCGTCATGTCAATGTTGCAAGCGACACAAACAATGCTGGCTAAAGAAATGTCTTTGTGTGGTCGCACCACCGCACCACCGCACCACCACCAATGGCCCCATTCGTAATATTCACTTGGATTCATATCGGAAGCACAGCAGCTTCTTTTCTGTCATATTCTCCCCCATATGAAGAAAATGCAGATGCCAGCCACTCAGCCAGCCAGCAACCCGTACTCACACTCGGCAACAATAAGCTGAAATTCAATTTCTTTGCCAATGCATTTGTAAGCAAAACTAAGCTGAAAAGAAAAGGGCTTTGCTGAAGGTGTAAAGCTTCTCCTACAAAAGAGATAAAGGGTGATGCACATTTCGCGGACACAGAGAAAGATGTGCCGAAGAAGAAAATGAAGAAGAAATGTAAGTGTGCCACTGAGCAAATACAAGCCATCTCAATGTACAAGTACTGCGAAGCACGAAATCTGTTTCCAACAGAATGGAGTTCCATGCAATTCACTGAAACTACATCTCGCGCTTCAATGAACTCCTTCTTAACACTGCCTGCGCATTTAAATTGGCGAATCTGATGATGAGACTACGTACTGCCTGTCTACCTGCCTGTTCATGCCTGTGCCCGACTAAATAAACACGAGCCCTGATTTTCAACCACCACAACCAAGGAACGCGTACAGAAATCGGGTCCAGGCTCCGCCCACTTGTATTACTTACAAAAACTAAAAACTGTTCCCTTGTACACGGAAAGTAGAAAATGCCCGGATGGCTTACCAGAAAATTGACACAAAATCAGACCAGCTTTTGTCACAATGGTTTGGAATAGCTTCAGGCTAAGTTGGTCTGACTTTGAGTTTGTTGTCGAATACGAGTTGGCCAATGGTTTCGTGTAATGGAGGGCCGTCGTGACTTGTTGGAAGAATTGTTGTTCACCGGTATGAAAATTAAATCTCTGATTTTTTGCAACTCTTAGCCTTATTTTCTCTCCAATTGGAAGAGGAAAAGCGTGAAATGTTGAGAGAAAGCATCGGTATACTAACGTACAATTATGAGATAAAGATTATTGGTGCGGAAGCTCACTTTAATTTGCCCTCCCTTTTGTTGGAGAAAGCACAGAGAAAGTTTCTCATCTCTGTAGCTGCTAGGACCCTCACCGAGCACAACTAAACAAAACTTAGTTTGTGGCTTATGAGAACATAATTTCAATATGAATGAAGTTCTAAACAATGAAAATTCATCATTTCAACTTGTTCTTTTTTTCACTCGTAGCCAAAGTAGTTTATTGAATAACCTCAACAGCTGCTACCAAAACGTCGTGGTCGTCCACTATATTTAAACAGTAATACAATATTCGCAGGAATACAAAGCGGAATAATGGTTGCACACAAAAATTAAAGGGGAAATAATTAGAAAATGCTTCCAAATGAAGGATTTTAAAAACTGCATTGCATAATCACTTTGAACAATTTGGATTAGTCATCCATTGATTATCCTAAGGATACAACCTGCAACGAATTCTTTTTATATCAGAAAAGAACGACAAATACAAAGAATTAACTTCATTTTGAGGAAGTGGCTGTTGGAATTATTACACTATCCAATTTTTAACGGAGAAAATCTGGAAGCAAAGTTGTTAAAATTTTCGAATCTTTCAATTTTTATCTCGCTTCATTTTTAGTTTTAATAAATTCAAGTTGTGCCAATCAATTACATGGAATCAGTCTACATTACATTGGTCTAAAATTGGCTTTTGCTTGCGAGCTAAAACTTTGCAGATGTTCTAAGGATTTGCGTTGCGAGAGGAATTAGCAGATGCAAAACTGCATGCAAGTATTTCAGAGACACAATTGGTGTGCTCACGCAGAAATGTGGTATTTCAGAGGTAGCGCAATTATTGTGAATACGATATGTTGTTGATTATTGACTGTGAAATTGCGTTGCGATGAATGGAATATTCTAGTGGTGATTCTGAGCAGAGAACTGCGAAGAATATTTCCACCTGAATCGTCGTCGCAGCACACATTCCCCATTACCTGGCAATCTTTAGTGAGATTGTGCGCGTGTTCAATAAATTAGTAGTTGTTCGTGCATACTCAGTCTTATTTATCTCACCATTCATTTGTTCTCGATCCCATTAATCACTGATAGCAACATGATAGCTGACAAGTCAAGCCAATTTCTTTATACAAGGGATAGAATAGCGAATGACTGGGATGAAAGACACAGTAAGCCCAGTCCCATTCTTGGAACACATAAAGATTAAATATTTCTGAAAGAAACGGTTGGAAAATAAATATCCCTTTGTTTGGCAAAATAATTGGTACAGAATGAAAACTGTAAACAAACAAGAGAGCTCATAGCTCTGTAACAATAATAATATGTGAACATAAACTTGTAGACTGAGAAGTGAAACTTAAGAAGATTCACAATGTCATCATCTTTTCTGTTAATGTCTTTTCATTTTATTCTCATCATTGTAAAGTAAAAGCGGCAGGGGTGGCCAAATGTTGCTTTGTTATTAATACTGTGCTTATGTATAGTACTTATCCGTAATATTAGTAGAGAGACAGAATGCTATTTATAGAGACAAGCTAAAAAACTTGACTTTTGTCTTTAGAGACTCGTTTTGGTTGCTCTGTAACGAAACAATTCATCCGAATTCGGAAGAAATGACATCTGGAACGAATAAACGAGCTAAACTCTATTGATGCTGTAGGCACATTATTTAAGATCGCGAGCACAATGTGCACTTTATACTTTGAAGGAAATTGAACACTGCCGCAGCTGAACAGCTAAATAATAAAACTATTTGGGGACGCAGGGGAAAAGGAAAAGTGTGTCTCTTCCACTGAAATCTTCCACTGCTGATTCATGCAGAACTAAATATCTTGTGGTGGCACTTCACAACGTTTAACAACCAGTCTGCTCCTACTAGCAATGAGTATATAGGTAGGTATTCCATCATGTGCTGCCACTAATGTCTTCAATTCAAACGTAGCAGATTTAATTTTACTCATGTGAATAATTTCTGTGCATCCGGATTTTAGGAACGTGTTCATTTAAATGTCAAAATAATTCCCACCTACCATAAAATTTCATTTATAAAACGCGTCACGTTCATTTTGTGCCCTTGTGTTCAAATTACACAAAACAAGCTGTTTTTCAATTTTTTTGGAACGGTTGCTGAATTCACCCGTGGATTTTCGAATAATAAATTGATAAAAGGTGGAACAGCATCGACATGAATCAATGCAAATTTTTCTAACAGCTTTATCATCTTCAGATCAATGATGTCAACGGGATTCTGCAATTTTTCTGTTCTGAGGCTCCAAAAGCCTTTCAACTAAATTAGTCCACCTTTATTGTAAAAGAAAACACTTTAGGACTTTATACAGCTTTGCCCTCATACGAGATGTTTACTCTCTTCTTCGAATTTCAGTAAAAAGGAAAACAGTAAAGGAAACTAAGTTTGTGTCGGATCGGCTCCTTCAAAAAAGAAAAGCTCATCATTTTTTTCCTTGCCTATCCTTTTCACAAGAATAACAAAATTTAGCAAAGTAATTTTGTATAACAATATAAATATAAATAGGTAACCCTGCTGAACCCACGATCCACGTAAAAAGTCTTTAAGAAATAAATAGTTGTCTATCAACATCAAAAGATTGATGTAGTAAACTAATTTATGCTTACGTCATCAACCCAGTATGAAAAACAGATTGCAAGTGATCCCTTGACTCACGCCCATTGCTTGTATGAAATTCATTTGGGGGGAAGAGTAATCATTCACTGAGGCGTGGTCACGTGATTTTTAAACCCCAAGATCACAATTCGGTGAACTAAAAACTGTTATAGATATCCCGTAGCTTGAGGTATCCATCCGTTGGGAAGGTGTCCATGGAACAGTGAAAGCTCTCAATCCAGACATGAACTCTGAATTTCTGTGACCATGTAAACAGAAGAAAGTCTGGAAATGCTCCAGGGCTATGCACACGGCGTGTGAATACAAAAAATGCAAAACCTATGAAAGCAAAGTTACAATGGAAGTCACAGTGCACAGAAGAGAGGGAGCGTCCCATTTTGTCATTAGTGTTTTTTGTTTGCATCAGTGACGCAGGAAACTTATTGTTAATGACATTAAATATAAAGAAGAGTTTCCAGTATCCTTCGATTAAATTGCACACAACTCAAGGTATTTCTGAACGGACTTGTATTTATAGTGAAGTAGCTTTCTCCCTACTTTAAAAACCATTAGAATTTTACATGATTTGTAGCTCCTTCTTCAGTACGTGCTATCGAGAATGAAATTTAATACTTTTGCATTTTGTATAAGACCTGCTGCTACCATGTTTAAAATGAATTCAATATATTTTTGTCTTAAATGTCAAACATATCTGTATTCTGTATCTATTTTTGCAACTTGAGTAGACTTGTTTTTCCCACCTCATCTTTTATTCTTTTCTACAATTACTTCCATAGGAAACAAAGTTTGAAATAATGTTGTAGTGTAGAATAGCGTGTAGTTTAAAAAACGTAGGTCACACAGTAATTTAATACAGTTAAAAACATTTAAAATTAAATTTATTGTCTAGCTCTTATTTACTCAAAAGAGAGTTCCAAACAAGTCATTTAAACCAGTGTTCGCCTATGGACGTCCAAAATGCATTTAAGACGGCCACTGTCCAAAAATGTCCAAAAGTGTCCAAAAATGTCCAAATATAAATACACATACAAACGCAGCTTGAAACATCCTTTTCGTTGTGCGAAATGCATAAACTAGTAGTACTCTACAGTTTCGATGATTCAGGGTAATTAGAAAAAGTATCTAATGCAGTCATTACATCTTGTAGTGATGGGAATACAAAGGCCTTGCGCCAATCCTGAGCAAGTCCAATCTGCACACATTTTCACTTCGAAAAGTATAATCCCCTGAATAAACGGACGGACACCTAATTTTGGGGTGTCCTTCCAAAAGCATTTTTGGGCGGACACTGTCCGTCCAGGCGAACACTGACTTAAACATTTTGTGCTCCATTTGAAACGCCGCTGCCATACGTTTATCTTTAATCCTTCAGTTCACAAGGCACATTCGGAATTCCATTTATTCAAACTTATTACTTAATTAACAAGTCTTGACAAATTTTCCAGAATTTTTGTGTTTTTATTAGAAATATGTATATGCTATTGCGGTTTATTGAGATGCTGTCCAAGACGAAACGGTACAACGACAAAAGGTAAAATGTACAATGCAAAACTGATCACGGTCAATACAAAAATTACCATGTACAAAGCAAAAGAGATCATCCATTATGCAAAAATTATCATTATCAATGAAAAGGAGATCAGCTGCAATGCAAAAAAGATCATGTACAATGCAAAGGAGATCATTGTACAGATCTCTTTTGCATTTTACAATTTACCTTTTGTCGTTGTAAAGTTTCGTTTAGGAATTGTTCACCGAATACCGCTATTGCTAACAAGCATGTGGTACGCCCAGTAACACCCCGATTTCAATTTCTGAGGACAAAATTCTGTCCGGTCCAGTAATTCTGTATTGAATTGTTTGACAATCGAATAAAGCTTATTGATTGATTGATAGCCGAGTTGTGCTATAAAGGTGTGAATAGGATTAAGCCAAACCAAAGACGAGAATGAGAATATTATTAACACTGAACCATTTGGGCAATACGAGTCTGCTGTAATAATAGCTGTCACTTTGCAGTCAAGGGTATTTTAATGAAAACATTTAGCACTGCATCATTAATCTATTTTGAGTGATTGTGGTGAAAGTTTGAATGTGTATCCATCCAACTTTTGAAATTGAAACCTATTTTTTAGTAATTATTTTTGTTCTGAGCAAAAGTGAAAACTCGTTAAAGAGAAGTTAGAAGAGAAAACGAGTGAGTCGCAAGAGTTTAGTTTATTAGACCGTGAGGAATTAGCAGTGTAAGCGTGTTGTTTGAGATGTGGACGTTGGAGGGGGAAGGGCAACGATTGGACGAAAGTTGAGAGAAAGCTACTCAAAAGTAATTTATTAGTCTTGTCATTAGTCATAGCCAATTTATTTGTTAAAGAGCTGGAGCCGACAAAGGAAACGAAGATTTCCAAATATATGTATCTTGGTATATGTATATATTTCCATTGAACAGCTTTCACTGTGTCTATGTGTGTGTGTATGTATGTACGTACTATGGAATGGGGAGCAGGGGACTGAGCCTGAAAACACGTATAGGCAATGATGAGCTCTGTTTGTAAGATCAGAGACAGACTTAGAGCTCCTTTATTCTTGTCATATCAATCCAATCTGATGACTAGTTCTTAAAGAGAGAGCCGAGTGGTAGGCTGTGCTCAAAGTCAAGTTGATTTCGTGAGCAAGGCAGGGGAGACAGTGAACTAAATGAGCTAAAGTAAGGAGGTGATTCTCGGATGGCTCGTCTCTGACCAACATTTGACGTGCACTTCCCAACAACAGCAGCCAGACTCTACTTTCAGAACTGACTTTGAGTTCACATAAATCTTCCTCATCCATCACTGGAATTGAAAAGAAATAGCCTAGTCAACCCGTCCACCCTAAACCACAACACAGCCAGCCACCAGATCACTTTGACCTATTACTTAAGTAAGTAGCCAGCTATGCCCACCTCCCCACACCTCCCCCATCCCCACCCCACACTCAAAAGTCATATACTCACCTAAATAAGCAAGTAACTACTAGGTTCGTCAAGACGTTCACTCGCCCCACCACAATTCACTTTCTATTTCCACGACCTCCAACAAAGAATATCATTTTCTCTACAGTTTCTCTCGAACCTTTCTCCTCGTCTCTCTCTCTCTCCTTCCACCAACAGGACGATGCACACGGCTAATTTATAAATGACCTGTCGGCTGCATGAAGCGGTTGCCGTGTTGGTGGAATCGATTAATTATTCAAATTAATTCCTAATAAAAGACACTCGGATATTAATTTGATTGACCTGAAACTAAAAGAATAACAATGTGAATGAATCTGGTGGTGATCCTGTCTGTCAAAATGGTTGGTCGTCTGAAAAAGGGGTGGGCAGGCGGTTTTAGGTTGCCTGGTCTCAGTAGCGGTTTTCGATAAAGGTTAAATCTATATGGAATGTAGAGTGCCATCAGCACACACTCAACTCCTAGCACTACTTCACTCTTCATACAAATGCAAAATACTCGACTCGCTCGCTCACTCACTCACTCAATCACTCACTCACTCACTCACTTTCTCTTTCTATCTGTCTGTCTGTGAGTACAAATACATTTCTCCACTGACTGACTCTCGCCTTGCTCGTGTGCTGTCTCTGTACTTTTCCTTGTTGAAGCGTGGGATCAGCTCCTCTTATTAATGCCTTGCTAATCCCAAGTGTCTAGCTTCGTTCGCAGCTACACATTCTGCAGCTAAACATTTTCAAGAAGCTTTCCCTTGTCCACACATTTTCTCTACTCACATTATTGCGAATATTATATAAAAGCTACTTGTTCTCTCTCCACTGTGATGTTCTATATGTATGTATGTGCAGTAGTGAATTCCCTTAACACCGTGGTTACTGGCCAGCACGATGTGCCATGACGATTAATATTTATACACGCACCATCACCACTCAGAGATATTAAATATCGTAGTGAAAGGTCGCTACTACTGTGCTAGTAACAGAATTGCTACCACTGCCCTTAGTAGTTCCTAGAACCCGTACACCCTCTTTAAGGGAGAAAGTTCCAAAAGTATTACAATAACAAGTTGGGAATTGCGTTCCTGTGTACATGTCTGTTCTTTGGAGTGGATAAATTTTTGAGAGTAAAGTATTTGTCAAGGAAGGCATTATTTAAAGTGCAGCCATCCCATTATACAAAGAAGTGCAATTACAAATTCATCTTGGCTTGATCCTTCATAACACCATGACTTTGTTTAAGTAATTATCCCTACCTCCATCCTCCACCAAAAGAACTTTGTGCACTTTTGTTTCAAGGACATTAGAAAAAGTGTAATATGAATGAATTAAATGCAGTCTTATTTTCTAAGTGGTGCTCTGCAACATTAAAATAGTAGTTGGTAGAATAATAAGAACGTATTTAGTGATAGTTGGTGGTAGTTGTTGGAATAGATGGAATAAATGGTAGATGAGGAATAAAACAGTGCAATTGTCTTCTATGTATGTAGTATATGTGTATAGATCTATGGATAGACGGTGCACGTTATTAGTAGCGGAGCAGAGGATTGCAGCAGGCGAATAACTGTCAGAGTTAGAAGATAGCCTTGGGCGGACGAAAGTATTAAGTTTTAGGTGAATGTGATGTGAAGAAGAGAGGAAGAGAGAGAAAGAGAGAGGAAGAGAGACAGAGGCCAACCTCCTCTTCATGTTCTCATCTCGACTCCCATTCATCCTCTCAACGTATTTGGCAGAAAGTGAGACAGTCTTCCTGCTGACTTTTTCTTTGTGTTTTCTGTTATCTTCTCGTCTAATGTCTCTCTGTGTCTCAACTTATTCCTCTTGATGTGACGTGTCAGGAATATTCAGGAATATTCACGGGATCCCATTTCTCCCCCCAACGCCACAAATCCCATCTTCCCATCGCTGCTCCCCAAAATACACAACGGAAAAACCAACAATAAGCCACCATTACAGCATTAACAATAATAATGTTGTTTTCCAGACAAGGAAAAGCAGAGTGAGTCTTGTGCGATCGTCTCTGTGTCCTCTCCTTCAGAAATTCATCTTCGCACACTGCAAAGTACACGTTAGTCAGTAGCTAAACACGTGCGTGCAGTGCACCAGAGAGAGAACATGACAAAGATGCACAGAATTTTCAGATGGCTCACCGTGTTTTCTAAAAGGGGACTGTTTGAAAGTTATATTATTCCGCAATAAAGTAAGATTCCGTCGTCTGAATAAATAACTAAAGCCACAGTAGCTAAATAAACGGTACATGACGTAACATTTACATCCTCCCTTTGTGTTATCATATTCGAATCATAATAGCGGCACAACAGGCACAGAGCGAGAGATGCACTGTCATGCATTGCGAACAAAAGTAAAATCAAAAATAAAATGAAAGAGACGAGAGGCAAATTCAACCGAGAAACTCGCAAAAATATTTTATGCCATGTTTTCCGACTGGAAATAATAATAAGATGATGTGTGCATTGCCTGCTGCTTTGAACACGGTGACTGACTACCATCGCACAATACTGTACGTGTGTACTATGTGTACAGTGTGCAATTCCCACCACCACAAAACCCAAACAGCAGAGTACACAGTCCAGCAGCACTTTTAGCAAACGGGAGTCTTAGAAAAACAGATGTTGGCTCAGTTCTCTCACTGTTTTAGTTTACTAGAACTTTGCGGCTGCTGGCTGCTGGCTGCTGTGTCAGCTCTATTTATCCACATATTCATCTCCGAATGCGTTAATCGCAGCAGCCCTGCCCGCCTGCCTGCCTGCCCGCCTGTCTGCCACCGCTACTACGCTAACTACACCCATGTACTATACTAACAATAATAAGTACGTAAGTAAGTAAGCAAGTAGCGAGTTCATTTGGCACAGGGGCGCTTCTACTCTGATGATGATGCATGCAACGTACATTAAAATAAACTCAAGAGAGATTAATGGTAAACATTGTCGTTTGTTGTATCATGTTCCACGTCATATTTCAGATGATTATTCAGATGATTAAATTACAGTCAGTTCCACGCTACACTGTAGTCACTCACTAGTAAAACATGATATGCAATGGAAATGAATGCATGTCGTTTAGAGTCTCTCTCACAGTGTTCTCTGCTTAAATGCTAATATTCTATCCTGCCCTCCAAGTAGTAAATTCTCCATCTTTGAATCAGAGAAGATATACTCTTTTATCTTACAGCCAAACCATTCACTGTTAAACGTTTGCAGAGAAAAAAAATGCACAAATTAATGCCGTTGATTGATGCGTGCTTTTGAGGTAAATTTACCTTAAATATGATTTGCCTTAAGGCAAATCATGTCAAAAGTGAGCTTATGCGAGTTTGGAGAACAGGCTGAATATAATTACCTGTTTTTATGGGAAATGTATGTGGGGGCGGGAAGTATGAAATAAATTGAAGTTTTGAAGTGCTTCGAAATGACTGTTATCAGTGACTTATTTGATCTCCACATTTTTTTGTAATGGACCAAAAGGTCAAATGACACGTCGAAAGCAGCAGTGGAAGCTATAGAACGAATCCTATTTTAAGGCATTGTTCCCTCCCTGCTTAACGAGAGAGAAATAGATGCTGCTTTTGAAATTTAATTTGACTGACATATCAGTTTAAATGAAGATTAAGACGAGTCTGAAGACACTTTAACATTAGGTTACAATTTTTAAAACTCTTTCATCTTTCAAGATCCTTGAGATAATTTTATAAGATTTACGTCATGAAAACAACACCCAACTCTTTCAAAATCGAGCACATCTAACAATATTTGAAATAATATTCCTGAGAAAGTACCAACGCTTAGAAAGATAGAAATAAGAGAATAAAATAGAGAAAAATGTTTTAAAAATTGTACTTACGCGGGCAGAGTTGAGGTGCGATGAAATGACATCTGACAAATCCGAGGGATCCATTTTGTTTTCTCGTGTTCTTGAAAAGTTTTCAAGTTTGGAGGTTTCCTTCAACAATTCCGATCAGAAATAAACATTTATGTTTGCAAGTGGAGAAACAAGCGTGAATTCATTAATACGCCCATTTCGGGGATTTTTTTAACAAAAGTCATGAATAACTTTTAACAGATGAGGTAGAACTTTCGGGAAAAAATGTCAATCAAATGTACTTTGATGATAGAGTAAATGGACGATTCGTTGACAATTATAATTGGACATGTCCCATGATATTCTTTTACTTTGTGTCGTTTCCCCACAAATTTATGGCGACAGAGTCATTCGGATGTACTTAATAATTTGGTAATCGTCTATCTAATTGTGTGTAATTCGTAAGTGGTTACAGTAAGTAGATATTCGGACTCCATGTTTACAATGCATCAGCCCACCTCTCCAAGAAGAAAGAAACAGACACGAGAGTTTATTGTTTGGTTGTGGATTTGGCGGGTGATTCAGTGAATGTTGTTCGGCTCGAAAATTTGATTAGTTCTTAATTAATGCTAATGGCATATTGAGTTATGAGTATTTTGGCAATTTTAGTAAATACTGATGGCTAAAGTAAATTCAGTGCATGCTTACTCAAATGTATTATTAAATATTATGTGTATCGTTAGAGTATCCCTAAACAACTCGTCACTGAACTCACAATTCTGTTTAGTGCTAATTGTAGCAAACAGGCAAATTTTCAGGTGATTCACTTTCACGATGATGCTGTAATAATTCTGCCCCAAGCTATTGACTCATTATTCAATTTGGTCTTCAGTTTATTTTGCAAATGGATCGCTACTCGGAAAATTTGTCGAAATCACGAACATATTAAATTTACCGCTAAAAGCTCAGTAAACGCATTATTACGTTGAACTGAACAATTCTCCAACCAACATGAGGAATGAAAAATTCCAGGAGAAAAATAAAAATACTTTGCAAATTATTTAAATGTGTCTAATGAAATTTTATAAATAATTGAAAAAATATATGACACTGCAAAATACATTTCAGTACGTTCGGTGAATTTTTCTATTAAAATTGTACATTAGCAATATAAAACTTTTCGAATGCACCAGCACAGTGAAAGAGTTAATGTGAATTGGGAGTTGTATCTCGT
The DNA here is from genome assembly GCA_019776185.1 of Plutomurus gul. Classification (NCBI taxonomy): domain Eukaryota; kingdom Metazoa; phylum Arthropoda; class Collembola; order Entomobryomorpha; family Tomoceridae; genus Plutomurus; species Plutomurus gul. The sequence goes on from JABASC010003698.1 coordinate 12,593, forward strand.
TATTAGTTGACGTATTTGTTGGTGTGCCGTAAACAGACAGCCTACAGCGAATATGCCAGTGTCAACACTTAATGCTGCATGAGAAAACCTGTCGGATTTACAAATGGCGATTCTTTGACAGCCCGGATGCCACTCTATATAGTCAGCCGAGCAGCCGTGCACCCGTCGTCGTCACTTCTCTAAAGGTACGTTCAATTTCAATTCTAGAAACACCACAAAACTAGCAAGTCCGTAGAACGCCCCCGAATACACTCAGAATCAGTACCACCTTTAAATTATTACGCTTGTAGGTGTAATACCAGGCAACAGGATTTTTCTCCCGGTTTGTATCCTTCAATTCGTATCTTGAGTCTGTTCACGGTTGCAATTTTTGTGCAAATAAGATTTGGCACTACTTAATAAATAAAAGTCTTCTGTGATAGACGGAGAAAGTACCTCTGTTGAAAATGACACCAGCTCGTGGATTACGTGAGCAGGTAAATAATTCAGCAGAAAAAGAAGCTGCTCCACTCTAACCACTTGATGGATGCAACCAAAGCACACGAACAATTTTAACTTGTTGTCGTAACGCGAAATTGATACTCGGAATTTTTGTCCACCTGGAATCTCACTTTCCCCTCAAATCTCTGTAAGTACTTCTTAATAATTGGGTCTCATTTAATGTGTCCCTAGAATAATAGAAAAAATTAAAATAGAACTCGTCCATACCAAAATAATATACATTGTCCATATGTTCATACATTAATACACTATGTACATAACCAATAATATACTTTATCCTTCATTTAAAGAAAGTATCATTAAAAGTAGTCTTAAAAGTGAATTTTTAATCACATTGTTAGTTTCCACTTTGTCAGAACTTGAAGAATCGGAGAAATACTCCAATTGAGATGCCATA
>JABASC010003699.1:0-13488 GCA_019776185.1 Plutomurus gul
AGTAGCATGCATACGCAGAACCCATGTAGAGTATTTGACGGCAGAAATAAAGGAGACTATTTGATGGCGCAATATTCAAATAACGTCTGTTTAGTAGTAAAGTGTAAACAAATTATGTGTATAAATTGCACCATTTTTGATTTTCCCACGCTTGAGCATAACCTTGTCGTAGCAGTGTAACATATTCACACACTCAACGTCTCAAACAAAAACACTGTCAAATTTCACACGTTTTTCTAACTATCGGTTAAATTTTTTATCACCAAGTTTTAATTTTTATTTCTAAATTTAGAGCACAACGGTAGGCATACATTCGCTCATGCAAAACTTGCTTTAATTATAATTAGTATACCGAAATCGTCCCATTTCTTTTTCACATTTTTTGCCATTTTAAGGTGACATTATTTCAAAAAGTACTGATCACATCAAATTTCCGAATGAGCACTTTTGTTTGCCTTTATTTCAACTTTCGCTGGCTGTTTCGCCAAAGGTTAGAGCGTTAAATATTAAAGGAGTTTATACCATCTGAAAAAGTGTCTCAAGAAACAGCTATACAGTCACCCCTTAACACAGCACTAATAACATTATCAAAAGTTGAATTTTAATATTGGAAGTGTAAAGAAGCCGAGAGTATTACTTCAATCTGGAATTTATAATTATTCAATTATAATTTTTCTCATCATTTTTCTATTTTGTCGGACACCCTTGTTTGGTTGTTTTATGAGGATGGCCATAATTTTATGAATATAACTAACTCCACCTCATAGACATCTATCTAATACAAGGCTCCACCTTATTACTTTATAGTGATATGATAGTTGATCGTGGGACCAGGGACTGGGCACCCTGTATTTAGGTAACGCGATTGGACTAATGGCATGAGATAGACAGTAGCGGGCACTGCAGTGCGCAGTCGGCATAGTCGGCAGAGTGTTGCCTTACATTACTTGTAAGTATCACATGGTAGAGTATATTGTCCTGTCCTATATGGAGCAGTGAGTGGATATAGAGAAGATCTAGTGAATATACGGTGTAAGGTGTAGACGGAGGCCGACGCAGTCTAGCTCTGCGTGTTCTCAGACTGTAGTGTATGTGACAGTGTGTGTGATGCTACTAGGGGAATTACAGTAAAGTCGTCTACAATTTTTGACCACTGTTTGGCCCCATTCCCACCTGGAATCGCTCAGCGTCTTAATTTGTGAACCACTACGTTTTCAAGCAAGACCCCTCCCCGTTAAATTGTGATCCAACATCAAATACTACGTCTTCAAGAAAGAAAGTATACCACATTAAATAATAATATAAACAGTTAATTAATAACAATTTTAGTTAGTGTGTAACAAATATTTACACTTAATGTCGTCTTCAGGGTTTCGAATTACAGTGGGAAAAACGATTCGCTCGGGAGGTGTGAAACGTGAAAAACGAGAATTGACTTGTTCGCATAATTTTGAACGTATAAAAGAAGCAACTACGTCAACAATGTATTATGTACTTGTAGAATTTCCAATAATTTCAAAAAAGCATTGATATCAACTAACGAAGAAACCTATTCTAATAAAGAAACTTTTAGTCAATTAAATCCGACATTTCGATTTCGTTCCGTCAAAGGGTCCAAGTGTGCTAAAAATTATACCCCAAAGTGTCCGTTTCTCACGGTGGGTGACTTTAATGTTCAAACTTTATTGTTTGAAGACATCCCTTCCCTTGTTCTTTTATTAAATTCCTTTTTTCATTCCTCCCCCCCCCCCCCACCCCCCCCCCCCCCCCCAAAAAAAAGAAAGGTTGCAGTCGTCATTACTGAATGTCCCTTTAGTTGTGTGTGCTATCTTGTGTGTTGAGTGGTTGAGTGTGTGATTCAAAGGAGAGTTGCCGATGAGAGAGGGACTGAATTATCGGTTGGACTCATGTTGGACGGACTGTATAAGAATGTAGTGCATTACGTAGTAGGGATACGTCAGTACTGTAGAATTGGTAGTAGTACGTAGAGTCGGTAGAGACGGTAGAGACGGACGGAGAGCGTAGAGACAGACGTCCTTCCTAACAACCGAACCATGCTACTACAAGCATACTACAACACACATAACATATATTACTCATCCATAGATCCATAGAGGAATTATTGAGCCATGTTCTACATGTTATAATAGTGTAAGGCTGGAGGCGGGCGAGCGAGTCCAAGTCAGTTTGTCAGTTCGCGAGTTTGCGATTGTAAAGTGCTAGTAGATGGTTCGCAGGCGAGGAAGGAAGCAACGCATCAAAATTTTCTGCCTCCTTCTTCACCTTTATTCGTTTTTACTAATTCATAACACAAGATGTCAAATTCCTCTTTAATTTACACGATCCATGGATTCGCGATATTCTTTTTCATATTTTGGATTGGCATGTGGATTGTGCATCTCATAGCGCTCTTCTGGAGGTAAGGAAAAAAAACCAACATAATATATTACTACACTTTTTATAATATCAACCTTCAACGGCTTCAACCTTTGATCTTACACACAAAAAATCTATGCACATTTTGCGTCATTCATTTGAAGTTTAATTCCAAACCAAATTGACAATTAACCGAATACCGCACCTACTTATTTTTGGTTGTTGGTCATTTATTATCAGCCTAAAATATTTACGTCTTTTCACCTGCCTGCCTGCTGACCTCCATACAAATAAAATTTATTTATTTCGGTGTAAAATAATTTTTGCTAATTGATGGTAGATAAAAATGATTTTGGAAGAATTCGGATCATATGTTAGATATAATTAAAGCATTTATTTATTTATTTATTTATCATTTGTTGAGTAGAGTGAGAGCGATGAGAGTCTGGATGTTGATGATCGTTTTATAATAGTTGAATGTAGATAATAACAATTATATTGAAAGAATTCGGATCTTATGTCAGATGATTAAGGAGACAACAAAAGAAAGGCTACTGTTCTCTGTAGTAGCAAATTAGCAATATAATTAAGTATTTATTTATTTATTGAGTAGAGTGAGAGTGATGAGTGAGTCTGGATTCTGGATGTTGATGTTAGTTTGTAAGAGTGGACTGTAGATATAAAAATTATGGTTGAAGAATTCGGGTCAAATGTCAGATAATTAAGGAGAGAACAGATGACAGGCTACTGTTACTGTTCTCTGTAGTAGCAATATGATGAAGTATTTATTTATTTATTTATTGAGTGGAGTGGGAGTGGAGTGGGATTGTGGGATCGGTGAGTGAAAGTGTGTTGTTGATTGTTTTGTAATATTTGTTTTGAATTTGATTTCAGTTTTTTTAAGCTTCACCGGAAGATGAGTGTGGTGTCGGGTGAGACACCTTTGCCGGGTGTGTCGGTGATAAAGCCGCTGGTAGGAGTGGACCCAAACTTGGCTTCGAATCTGGAAACGTTCTTCACTCTCGCTTACCCGAAGCTAGAATTACTATTTTGTGTTCAAGACAAGAGTGACCCAGCAATAAAAGTGGTGTTGAGACTGATGGACAAGTATCCACACATTGACGCGAAAATGTTTATCGAGGACGTGAAGGTGGGCATCAATCCCAAGATCAACAACATGCAGCCGGCCTACACGTCCGCCAAGTACGAACTGGTGCTGATTTCCGACAGCGGCATTCGCATGAAGGAGGACACTCTGACGGACATGGTGTCCTTCATGAGAGACGACGTGGGCCTTGTCCACCAGATGCCCTTCACCTGTGACCGACCTGGATTCCCGTCCGTCGTCGAGAAAGTCTACTTTGGAACATCTCACGCGCGCATTTACCTGGCGGCCGATGCGATGCGAATAAATTGTCCGACGGGCATGTCCGCCCTGATGCGGAAGAAGCTGCTGGACGACGTGGGCGGCATCATGGCATTCGGGTGCTACCTGGCCGAGGACTACTTCTTCGCCAAGTCGATCACGGACCGAGGATGGAGAATAACGATTTCTAGTCAGCCAGCGTGGCAAAACTCAGGCTTCTGTGATATCACATCTTTCCAATCGAGAATATCCCGATGGGCCAAGCTACGATTTGCGATGATCCCGTTGACAATGCTGGGCGAGCCCCTCACCGAGTGCATGTTGTTGGGAATCTGTTCTGCGTTTGCCTCCAGAATCTTGTTCTTGTGGGACCCGATCGCAGTCTTTCTTGTGCATTTGCTCATGTGGTGTATCATCGACTGGATCCTGCTGCGACGGATCCAGAACGGAGGATTGCCCTTCACCAAGTTCGAGTTCGTGTTGAGTTGGTTGTTCCGAGAGACGTCTGCCCCCTTCCTCTTCATACACTCGCTACTCTTCCCCAACATTCGGTGGCGAGAAGGCTACTACAGACTCAAGTGGGGGGGCACAGTCGAAGAAATCATCCCTAAAGTGAAACTATGAGTGCCCCCTATTATTATAATAATCAAAATAATCAGCGGAATAATCAGCGGAATAATCATCGGAATAATCAGAATATTAAATGCAAAAATTCTAAATTCAACTTATCAAGAAAACATTCAAATTATACCACTAATATTATATAGTAAATATAAAACCAGTAAAACCATGTTACTATAATAATCATATAGAGATACATCACATTTCACCAGACAGGATCCACTTCGTACAAGTGTGTTGTTGTGCAATGATCTGCTAATTGCTGTCCTAATCAGCTTCAGCGACGTAATATTGTTATTGTACTAATTGTACCTACTACATACAGAGAGATAGAGAGACACACACACACACACACTCACTCACATACACAAGACACTCACGCGACTCACACAACTACAATACAATTAACTAAACTAAATACAGATATTATAATAACATATACAATTATTACTACACTATAATAAGAATGTATTGTCTATGATTGATAATAATATAATAAGATGCGAGTACGCAGTACTGAGTGCTGTAAGTACCATATATACATAGATACATGATTATTATAGTAGAAGATTAAGATGAAAAAAGCTGGAGCCCTTTTTAATGAATAATTGTATATTAAGTAAGGAGTGGAAATGTGCATTTGATGAAGTGGAAATATTGCTCTGTCTGCCTACATTTACTTCAGTAGTTTGTGGTGTACATGGATAATATATTATTATTATTATAAATTACGATAAATTATGGAAATTGTGAATGAATCGGTTGTTGAAAGAATGTTTGAATGTAATTACTCAATAATAAGATAATGATAAATATCACTCATGTCAGTCAGTCATGTTTACATTGATACATATTAGTGGAACACACATCTTGATAATCTTCAACATTTTACTGGTTATTATATTTCTGTATGTATATTAAGAGTAGATATATATATAAATATATATTTAGTTTACAAAAATAGCGAAATGTGATGCTCATAAAATAATAATAATGTAAATCAATAATGAATGCTAAATAATCTACAGGGGAGAGTAAGTAAGCACAGTACTATAGGTAGTTGTTAGTAGTAAGCAGAGAGAACCACAATTCCTAATGAGATTCCACTCACCTCGTCGTCTTACTGAAAAAAACTTTCCCTTTTGCCTTCTAGTGTTCTTTCCCTCCATCCAACCAACAAAAATTAATTGTCAGCTTTTTCTACCCGATCACCTTCCCGTCACGCACCCGATCACCTGCAACAGTGTCCCCATTCCCCTCTCTCCTCCCCCCGCATGGGGTTTTGTGACTTTTGTATACTCTGCTTTGTACACTGTGTGCTTTGTACTATTTTCTCAGTCTACTGTGGACAACTCTCTGTGGCTGGATCTATTATCATCAATTTTATCGTCAGAACGACTAGAAAGAGAGAATGGAGAGAGTGGAGAAGTTGAGAAGTCAGTGATGGTGTTGTAATGTTGTATTACGGTGGTAGTAGTAACAGTGTAACAGTAGTAAGTAATAATATTGTATAAAAGTGAAATTCCGCAGTGCAGTGGCGGAGGACGGAGTGAAAGACCAAATAGAGAAAGATGAAAGCGAACTTGTAGCAGCAGTGGTCGTAGTCAGTAGTAGCATTTGTTAATTAGATTCAAGTCAAGCAGAGCATCAGCACCAGATCACCAGATCACACAGAAAAGGTAAAACTTGTAAATTTAGCATTTCCTCTATAATATTATGTAATACGATTGCGTGCGTTTTCTGTCTGCATGAACAGCCACCGGCAGCTCACTCAAATACACTACGACGAGATTTAAAAAAATATCCACCAACTCCACCATCATCGCAACAACAACAACAACGTCAACTCACGCTGTTTTGTGACCTTTAGCCGCCCTTTGAACACTGTGAGTCACCTGACAAACAATTTTCATCGGAAATTCTTCAAGTTCTTCTGTAATTAGAAAGCATTTATTTTTGACAACACAAAATTTGGTCGTGCTTCATGTCAACATCAGTTGTTGTTGTTGTTGTTGTCTGCTCAAGTCATCTTTAAGATCCAAGTGTGACTCTGTTGTTGTTGGTGCAGATGGATTACTGTTATTCTAATTGCAACTGTTCTTCATTTTGACAACAATGTATTTATTATTCTATTGACTATTGTGTTTGAAGGAGCTGTTTGTTAATTGTGTTGAGAGTGGATGTGATGTCATCTGCACAAATTGCGTCACCTTCGTTCCACGTGACAACTCGGTGGCTGCTTCACATTGTCTAGAGTGTTGCCATTGGGCAGTTAGTGACGACGAACGTACATCGTATACAGAAAGTGACAGATAGGTAGGGAGAGGTCGGCTGCGGGGGTGTATTGTGGTGGCAAAGTGGTATGTCATTGGGAAGGTTACAAGGTGTTATTGTCGTGCATTTAGAAATTAGTGCAAGTAATGTAGTAATGTATTATTATGAATGGACCATTGCTGGGACGGAGGAAGCCCTTGCCTTGTTCTAGTGGCATTTGACTCTCATGATCTCATTTTTGTTATTCTTCATCATGTTCTCTATTATTTGTTTGTATAAAAATGCCCACGTAATTAGTAGATGAGTAGAGGATAAATAATTAAATGCCCTGACAGCGGACACACTCAACGAACAAATGGAGTTGTGTCCAGGTGTCAGCGGCCGCTTTATAAATATACTCTTGTTATTATAAATGTATTATGTCATTCAGTGTCCAACCACAACAACCGTCTCTATAAAGTAGCCAACTAATTATTATTATTATTGTTGTTATTGTTATTGTAGTGATGTGTACGGTCCTTTCTTATCCGTGCATGAAATTATGTACATATTACACATGTAAATGTAGTTCTTGTGTATTCTGTGGACAGTTAGCTGAATTGACCACGCATGCCCACCTGATCAACTTGGATTTATTATTGCATTTATTTTCCAAAAAGTGCACTTGTTTGTGTAGTTCAAACTTTGCCAATTTGTAAGCGCGATTGGATTTTCAAATATTGTGAGCCCATCAGAAAGAGTATTCCTTTCTTTAATTAATTATAATTATTATTATTCTCAGGTTTGAATCCACGCGCGCACCAATCTCCACAGTTCAAAGCTTGCTGGCAAAAATAAAAGTTCTTGCCAATCGAATTTTGAATCCAATTTGGCCCATCATTGGCCCGTTTTTAATGAGCATTATTAAAAAGATATTATAAATGTTTGAAAGAACTTTGACCGGCCAACGGAATAATTGTCGAGTGACGACACGAGTACAATTGAGATAAGGTGGTCAGTGGAAGTGTGCCGCGAAGACAGTGTCCACGGAGAGCAGAGCCAGCGATAATAATAATGTAATAAATTATTGAATTAATTAGCTGATAGAAAGAAGGACAGTTGGTAGTTTGGTATTAGTTGACAGAGTTCACAGACAAATGTATTTAATTGTTATTGTTTATTGTTACAGCGTGTGGACCGTGTGTACAGATAGTGCAAAGTGCACGCTAGAGTAGTTGACTGTATTCACTGTATTATGAATAGAGAATAGTGGTGGTGACAGTGTGGTTGGTGAGTGGCAGGGCTGCTCTATTGCACTATTATATGCTCTGTGCACTCGAAATTAAATTCTGCTGACTGTAGCTTAATAAATTATCATTTGTTTGATCGTGACTCATTCATAGATTATTATATAATCGCCGCCCGTCTTATTCGCCCATTGTGGCAAACAACAATTGTCAGACCAATCTGTGTCATACTTTTAACTAAATATTAAATTAAACACTAATAATAAAAGCTGCAGTAAGTGAGTGCGTTGGAATTATGACGACGTGCAAGACGACGACGCATTCAGTGCAAATTCCCTAGTTTATAGGTTCACACGTACTACGTACACAGAATCACATCACGTCATCACGCTCGTCGCTTACGGCCAAAAATCACGCTCCCAAATTTCTAGCCTGAACTACGAAGACGTTGCAATTGAGAAAAGAAAGTAGATTTTTAGGCAATGAAAGAAGAGAAAGGAGAAATTGAATACAATGTGACCATTTTCAATGTTAATCGTTTATAGAAGCTCTCACTCATTCATAACGATCAATTTTATTCAAATTGCTATACGAATAAATTCTAATCATCAGTAAAAGAGCCACAACTCTGACCACAATTTAATTTTCGGCATCATTCATGAAGTGCGTGAACCGCAATCCATGTGCACTCTGGTTACATCATCTTTATCATGAAAATGTTTGCATAATCAGAAAAATCAGAAAAATCAGAAAAAATGTCATCTGCACCACAAAAACATGTGGAAAGGTTAAATGCGCAAGTCTTGCATTTTCTATTTATTATGCGGTTGTTGCAAATTTTTAGCCTCTAATGAAAAGCTCGTTGAGAGTGAGATTCGTACAGCAGTGAGTTCCCACGTGCATTCTAGTGTTTCGAGTGCAGCGTCTGCGTCCGCTCTTTAATTGGTTCATATATTTACATTATTACATTGCAGCAGGATCATTCACATTCCTACATTCGTAAGCACAAAGATAATGATAGTCCTTTATAATAACATCGATGATTAGGGAATGACATAGTTTGCAGGAATTCGCTCGCGTAATTCCCAGATTAGATATGAACGTATAATTGGGCTTTGATGGCCGGTGTGCACGGAAGGGCAGGCCGACGCTCATATGAATCTGTGGCCCACGGCCCACTTGACATTTGTAGAACAATGAGATTTAAAATAATGATTTTCTCTTGAACTGATAATTTAGCCAACACTTAATTACCTTTTTCAGTGGAATACCCTAATGCCTATTTTGAACAGACGTCATCTCACGCAGCACTTGACTGCACATTCTTTATTGAATAAGCCACAGAACAGACCTCCTTTGGGAAAAATGCCCATCTCAGCTGATAACTAATTACATCAAAATTAATTGACCAATTTCAATGTGCTAAAATAAATTATTCTTAAGCTGCTTTTAGAAATTAAATGAGCAACTTTTTGGCATTTTGGAATTTGGACAGCAATGGACAGGAAGGTATTCGGTTATTTTGTCCATTGCGAAATTTTCCATGACGTAAAAGGTAAAATGTCAAATGCAAAAGATGTTTTCGTTTTAATAACTGTAACTTGTAATAATACCTACAATAATTTTGTACAACATTGGCTTTGCATTTTACTTGTGGTCAGTTTTATGGTGGACAAGTTCTCCATGTAAATCTACAAGAATCCACATTTTCTGTCTGAGCAGACAATTTATTTTTTTATTATGACTGTATAGATATATTTAGCTCTTGCTTCTTCTTACATGAGAACAAAGGCAGAAGATTTTCAAGAGATGATGAGAAAACGTTGATTTCGCACGTTTGAAGAACTAAGTGGACTTTTTACTTTGGAAATGTTTCTGACTTTCGTGACTCATTGACTCATACAATAAAAGAGTCACAGAGTGAAGTACAAGGATGATTAAACAAAATTTTTTATGCACTTGTCTGCTGAATGGAACTAATAAAATATTTGCTTAATGATGTCATTCCGTCCTCTCATAATTCTCGTAAACTGACCTTTGGTCTCAGCCATGAAAATGCATAAAATGTAGCAATCTTTTCAGAAAATTTTTGTAGCATCCTAAAAAATTCAGCAGAAAAGTATGAACGGTCCAAAATGCAGTTTCCTCCGAATGCAAGATGTAAATTTTGCATTGATCGGATGGGACGGCCTTAGCACCTTTTCATAACAAATCATTTTTAAGTGACTAGGGACCTTGATTTGATTAGCAATTGTGTAGCTGTTCCATTGTGTCAAGTGCTGTGTTAAATTTCTTGGAACCATTTAAACAAAAATTATGGCCATGGCCTACAAAATACCATTCGGTAAATGGGGCATTGAGGTAAATGTAGGCCACATTTAGGGAATGGCACAGGTTTTTCTACCGACCGACCTCAATCCTGTTCCAATGAATTGAAGTTGTGCTCCTAATAATTACTTTGTGGAAATGGAGTAGAAATTAAAATATTTGCGTGTGTTCACGTAAATTCTGGAAATCTTTATGAGTAGCTGCAAGTTATTTATAAACGCAATTAGTCATTGTGTCGTGTCTGTGTCATCTGTCCTGTTTCTCTGTGAGTGTGACCGTTCGTTCCCTTTTATCACCATCAGAACCATAATGACACTTGAAACAGATAAAGTACAGTTACCTTGTGCAGATAATAAAATTACACATTACAGATCCTGGCATAAATTTAATCTCTGCTCTGCAGCAATAAATACCGCACTTTGAATAACCTTCCATGTACAGGGCGAGGAAATTCCTTTTTTCCAGAATATCTACTTACTTATGTTCAACGTGCAATCGGCGGAACTACACCATTAGATAATTACCAAATGATTTAGCAGAGATCTTCTAAAGAGGTTTTATGCGAGTCACACCAATCCCCCCCCCCACCCAAAGGAACAGTAACAAGTAATTTGTGGTATTTGAAAAGATACGGTGAATTAGGCGATATTTATTTAAATGTGGTCACTGTGTATTCTAAAGAGTGACAAAGGTTTGCAGGGAAAATAACTGAAGTGTACTCGCCCTCATTCTCCGTCTCTCTCTTTGTTCTTCTATTTCAAATATAGGCGCGTATGCCGAAAAAGTATTTAATGGGGTCTGTGGGGTGCCAAATTCTTTCTATATTAATTTAGCCACACCCCGCACCACCAATTTAGCACACTTCTTCAATATCCTTCCTATGTTAGTTTATTTTATCTTGGGGTGGGCAAGCTGGACACGCTCCTGAAATGAAACACTAGTTGCAATGGCCATATAGTTGACTTCCTGTTCCTCCTTGCTTGTAAGTCCGTATTTATTTTCTCCACCTTCATGTCAAATATTAATATTATTAGTATTATGTCATTGGATCCTCTCTCTCTCACTCTCTCTCTCTCTCTCTGTCTCGATAGTTTGTGTCCTTATCTGTACAGATATGTGTAGTGCGTGTGAATTGAGTAAATGCTTTTATTTGTCTAAATAAATCTGTGAATTCGTAATCATTTTCAGTTGAATGAATCACTTTCATGAATTCTGCGTCATTCATCTTTCTACGGAATATTTCATGTTTATACGTGATGTCCACTAATCATAATACACGGAATAGATATTTATGCGTTGATTTTACTCAGGAAATCTGTGACTTGGAAAAAATTCTGTTTTTTTCTAAAGTTAGAAATAAATTTGTGGTGTTGTAATGCATTTGTTAAATAAAGTGATGGGTGATATAATGCTTAAGAATTAATGTCGAAAAATAAATGCCTAAAGAAAAAAACAAAAATGCCTAAGGAATATGAATTTGAATATGAACGAAATCCATCGAAACGTATTCGAATAAATTAGCACAAGAGCTTTAAAATTGAAACCCCCCTAGCCATCCAAGGAAATTTTTTAAAAGTGAAAGCTCCCTCATTATTTCTTTGAATAAGGCCAAGAATCGACCAAGACTCAAAAATTTGAAAAATTCGAACCACTTTTTTTCTCTCGCTATTGTCTTAAAAACTATCTCACTGGCTATTATTCCTTAATTTCTTACTGGCAATTCCTTTTCATTTTTTCATGAATTCCATTCATTACAACTTCTTCGTTCATTTATTCTGGTGTACGATTCATTTAAAGAAATGGCTATTTAAAATAAAGTCCATTCAAAATGGAATACAAAATGGTTGAATTGCAAATTACTAAAATTGGCAAAATGCACTAAAATTTTTAAAATATTGTTTGGCGTTAAATTTTACTGCAAAAGTGTGCTGAGCTGCATCGTAAAAGCATAGCCATTAATAAGTCAGTCATCAATATCTTTTTATGCGTACCCAATATATAATTTGCCATCATATTCATTTCATATTATGCAACCCTTGAATTAATGATTTCAAAATTTCATTGTGCTTCCCTTGTTACATAAAGTATATCTTTTAAAAATATCGACAAGACATTCACGAATGGATCGATCTAGACTAGATTTTATTTTACAGTACAAACTTAGGGCTGAGGACATTAGCGTCGTAGACGCTCACCGGCATTGCGACCGTAATATTTTTATACCATTATAATATGTGTGTTTACTAATATTCTAGTGAATTGAACAGGTTCAGAACCTATTTGATTGAATAAATGCGTACTTTACATCGGCTTTAAAAAATGACTGACATTGAATGTTCACAACTCTACGGACTATGCGTACAATTGCGTACAATTTTACACTGGTGCAGTTATACATTCAGCATATTAGCTTATCCTAATTGATCGCTTCAACATATAAAAATAAAACAAAGTTAATTCTAAACAATTTCTTAAATAAAAACACTTAAAAGAAAGAGGAACATTAATATATTAAATACTGATTGTGAATATAAAATAGAGATTTTTAAGTAAGCTTCGATTTTCTTCCGTAACAACTCTTTTGTCTCCTTGAAAGACAATATCGGAAAAATCGGAATGCATACAAAAAAAATGAATTTTCGAGATACAAATGTAACTAACTATCAGGCTACTACAACCAACATTACCTACAGCGTTAATTCATGTATTATAAATATTTTTATTCAATTTTGTAGTTTCCATTTTTCACATTTCTGACAGTTGAAAAATAAAATCAGATAAGATTCAACTCATTGTCAGTCTATGCTTCAAAACGACCGTAGGTCAAAATCAGAATAAAGTATAAAATAAATAATACTGTTTAACAGATCTATTTGTAAAAAAAATATCAAAACAATCCACCGGTTAACAATTATAAATATGGGTCAGTTCATCCACTAATACATTTTTAACATGTAAAATGGAACCATTGTGTTTTGATGTAAAATATTTTGCTTCCCAAACTTAAGGCGACTTGGGAAAAACAATTTAAAAAAAGGAATAGTCTTGAGGTAGATAAAAGATTGGATAGATGTCATTGGAATCTTCCAGAAATTAATAAATAATAATTATGGAAGATGTATTCATCCGCATCATTATATCAAATTTTTTTTAAATTCCAAAAAGAATGCAAAGACATTGGTTCCACTTTACAACCTAAAATTTTCAAATTGCAGGAACTAGTGCTTAATAGAAAGAATGTCGAAAAGGTACCTTGAATATTTACCATTTACATTGTTTAATACATAATTTCATAAA
>JABASC010003700.1:0-13488 GCA_019776185.1 Plutomurus gul
CTTGTAACTTGTAATCATGATGAAGAAGTTGGGCTGTAGTAACTTGTAACTTTTAATCATAAGTTAGAAGTTGGACAATTGTAACTTGTAATTTGTAGCGAAAGTTCATTTTGCTTAAAATTGCCATCACTGCTTGTATCTACTGTATACCTATTTGTATACCTATGCTATAAAAACTATTACTTAAGAGCGCTAAAGCTCCAAAATTAAGGAAGTATTAGCGTATCAATTGCAAAGATCGCTACAATTGCCAAACCTATTACTTATGACGCACTCTACCAATATATTAAGTTGTCTTCGGGTGTAGTCTGAAGACAATTAGGGAAGGCATCCAAGAAAATTATCAGAATAATTACGCACTAATTGCTCTGTCATTATTTAAGTTCGATGTATAGAATCTTTTAGTTTCATGACTAACCTTTTCGCATTGAGAATTGCAAACAGGCCATCTGCACTTGGTGCATCGGGACTCTTGATTAACATTCATTCTTGCAAAACATCCGAGACACATTGGGATTTCTCCCAGAATTTCATCTCGGTCGTCATCGGCAGCACAGCTAACCAAAGGTGTCTCACGGATAATTACACTTCTGGCATTCAAGTTCCGTGCTGCTACCAAGTAGCGACCCAGTTCTACATTTTCGAGAATTTCGTATGGCTCTGATTCTGGTTGTTCATTCTGTCAGTGATAAAAAATCGACAGTGAATGTGCAATCAAAATTGCTAGGTAAACAAGTAAGCAACACAGAAATACAATCTAGAATGCGAACATAAATCCACAGAATAAAGGAAAGGAGACATAAATATGAACAGTTTGATTTGAATTATCATCTGATTGCATTTCACAACAAGGTTAGGGTTTCGCACTACACCAAATACACATGATGGAAACCTGGTAAGTATTATATACGTTCTTCGATGAAGAGGTGGATGCAGTAAGTCATTTTATGTGTTTGTGTGAGCCGAGCTAGTTTGATGCTGCAGTATACAATGCATGAGCTAAGTGAAGGATATATGTGTGCGGTTTGGCGAATGATGCCTCGCATGTATGTATGCTGCTTGTCTAAGTATAATATTCTTAGTGCTGGTTATAAATCATGCAGAATTCGGAGTTCTCAGTCATTAAGCTTCCATAGATGCAATGCAGATAACATTGAAATATGACGTTTTTTATGATACGTTTTTCTGCTTTGCCCGTATTTTCCGTATGCAACATATCAACATGCAATCAACGTTTCTGGTAGCTTTTATTTCATGAAATCAACTCAGACGTTAACGTTCAAGGAAATTTTAATTTGCAAATATTTTAATATCCATTCTCATAAGTCTTATCAAAGAAATCTACGTAAAACCTTAAAGACGGAAAGAAATCCGTCAGGGTTTGACCGTTCATGTATTTCTAGTGCATCAGGTCATAATGAAAAAATCACAAAATCCGAAAAAAGTGTTTTGGGACGCCCCAAGCAGAGTTGCGAAAACCCCTGGAGTTGCGGAACGCCAAAAGACTCAGGGGTCGGGGTTTTTTGTGCCATGTTAAGAGGGCTGAATAGAGTATTACATCTTCGCCTTAAGTTAGAACTTAAGGCGAAGTCATACTTTTTCCCAATATTTCTAATAATCGGGATATAGAAATATGGCCAAATAACTAATTATAACAAATCGGCTAAAACTCGCATACGTATTCCTTATTCCTTCGTTTAATTGATTAATTATTCTAAATTAGTTACCATTACTGTGACAAATATAAAAATAAGTTATTTACATTTAATTAGCTAAGCTAAGTAGCTCTCCACGTCTGACTATTCAATAAATTAAGAATGCATTGAAAGTAGTGCTCCGATCGGGATCGCGATTTTTGGGTCCGAAGCCCGCCAGGCTTTTCTCGGACCAGCACCAAAAGTAATATTTGTATGTTAATTACATATAAATTTGCAATTCATAAAATTTACATATTTAAATGATAAAATCCAAATTACAGTATTATACATATTGCCATTCAGAACCAATTTCAAATTAAAAGATGGGTAAATTTTGCAAAATAAATTTTGAGAATATTTTTTTACTGTAATTAACAAATACTTTTGGTTGCGGGCTGACCCGGCCCGACGTGCCGCGGGTCGTGCTGGGCTACGAACAAAATATTGGGCTCAGGTCGGTCTAGCCCCAATCCCGGCCCGATCGGAGCACTAATTGACAGGCCAAGAAACTCATAGGTTTGTGGATAAAGTGGAATTATTCGGTTTGTTTGAACAAACATAAATGTATCACAAAAACAATTTATTTTATTTAGAAAAATTCTCTAACCTCTTCTTCTTCCAGCATATCAGTGTGTATAATATTATGCACCAGGTATTTGTATTAATTGTACCAAAATAATCCAAATAACATTCTAAATACTTTTCACCAGGAACGAGCACAAAATTATTCACAAATATGTCACAGCTTAAATGTCTCCGGACACATGGTGTTCTCACTTAGAAAATCATTAGTGTGATGTCTTTAATTTAATGAACGATGGTTCTTAAAGAGACATGATGTTTACAATTCTGTCTGTCGTTATGAACCAATGCACTGCACATATGAGCACGTATACTAAAGCCAGCACCAAAACTCATCCGAAATGATCTCTTTATCTCAGCTGAAGCAGAGTCGATGCGGTGGTAATTCAGTAGCACTAACAAAGAGTTAAGAGGTAACACGAGAGCAGTTTCCAAATTCCACTATTTCCTGTCGTCCAATACCAAGGGGATACGTATCTCCTGTTTCCGAAAAGTATTTACGTTCGTGGCTATAATTTCCAATCTGAACTTTTAAAGCAAACACTTCCTTATTTACTATTCGGTTGCACTCATTGTTGTGATGTGGTGTTATGCTAGTAGAGTGTTATGTCTTTATCTTTATGGATTCAACTAGCAGTCACAAACCTCTCTCAATGTATAATCAATACTTTACTTTCCCATTACAGTCAGACAAGGTCCAATAAATGTTTAGTATCCATCCACTCGAGCATGAGATTTTAGTGGAAAAGTGCCTTCGACTGTCTATAAATATCAGGAAGTCGGCCGCGGAGAGACGAGTAGTATTATAATGTCTACTGCAAACAGAAACAGATCACTTGAATATCTGCAGACACACAAGCCTTGCCTAGCACACTTTTGTTCAGATGAATTCAGACATGCACAGATTGATATGTAACTCCCTACTGCTAAGGTTCTCATCATGCTGCAGAGGTGCTGTTGTAGTAGTGCATGTAGTTCGTAAGTGGTCTGGTGTGTGATATAAGTGATGTAATGTGTATAGGTGGGATGAGAAAAGGAAGGCCGATGTAATGCTAAAGTATCATTACCGACAACCTAACCAGAGAAAAACCAACACCCCGAGGGTCTCCTTTCGCCGCTACATTAGCAATTCTTCCTTCGTCAAATCCATGAGTACACATGTAGACGTGCATCTCCTCTCTCTCTCTCTCTCGTCCTCTCTAACATAGATATAAAAGTTTAAGTTACATTATGTACAGCCAACTAAAAATAAAGGCTAAGTACATGATGAGATGTGGCTTCTTGAATTGCAATGTAACCGACTTGACTTAACTACCTTATGGCATGGCCTTACATATGGAACACGCTTACAACTTATTGGCACAAAACGTCAGGCCGATAAATACTCATGCTGAGAATGAGAGAGGCTGAGGGAACATGAAACGGCTGTGACTCCTTCACTGGCGCAGAATGAAAATATTTTTTCAACACTTATCAGATTTACTATATGAGTATAATTAGAAATAATATCTGTGTACTAAGGTGCTTCACATTTGTTTTACATATGTATACTAATGCTTTAGACAGTAGGAAGATGCACGGTTGAAGGGCCACGCTACTATTTACCACTACCCACCTATGCAAACTCACGACAGTATTATAATACCGGAGTTGTGTTGCGTGTGACGTTGTCTTTCCGTTTTCTTAAATTACAAATTGGATCGTGTTCACTTCGCTTGTTTGCTCCGTTTGCAGATTCTAGCGATAGGATCTGATGCATTAGTCAAAGTCAAAAGACTAATGGTTTATCCATACACACGAGTGGTGCGACTGCAGGCACAACCCCAAAGCACAACACTCTACTAATATAGTTCATGACAATTCTGATCTGTTTGCCTCTGGGATGGAGTTTGTAGTGTTAATCTAATTACTAATAGAAGGCTTAGGAATAGATGAAGGCTTCCTACTGCATGGAGCGACTTCGCTCCGGGGCCCCGCAGCTGGACCCACACAATCTTCAACAATCTAGCTCCGGGCATCTACACAAGCATGTAAACTTGCTTTGGTGTCCTCATTTTACACTCAACAAATTCCAATTCCAAATTGTTTGAATTTTATCTCATTCCATTCCTACACGCTAGTGATGGTTAAAATATTCGGAAAATGTGAATAGTGTGGTATAGCATTTTGAAGCAATTTATTGTACACGTTACATAGACATATTGTCTCACGAAGATATTTCTTCGTTGTTTTCAACGGTATATTCACAGACACGCTACACAAAGATATATTCACATTGAAACTGTTGTTGGCTCCTTTCTAGTTAATGTAAGCAAATGCGACAGTATGGTTTTGTACTAATTTTACACAGCACGTACGGCCTACAGCGTCAATCGATCGGTAATCATCCGTAATATTAATAAATTAAACTTATCCAAACATATGGAGAACTTTTAGTGTGTTGGGATCTTGTTCGTATATGACATTGAGCAAAAAGCTTTGATAAATTCAAAGTAATACATATTAGACGACATTGCCACAGTTATTTAGCAATGTATCAGATTTGTGACTGCTGTCATTTTTTTGATATCTCCACTCAACCACAGCCATGCATGCCGACAAACAAACAAATTCATTTGCAAACATATGTAAACTTAACGTGAATATGTTATGCTTTAACTCATAGCTGAGTGTGTGTAAGTAGTAATTTTATTTATGATAAATGCAAAATGAACAAGCGAATCAAGTACTTATTTAAAAGAATGTTTACCGACTACCGCCCGACCAACTGTGCGTTTCATGACATCCAGCTATTTTGCTGGATTAGTGGTATTTCTCATTTGGAGGGCTACAAGATGTCTGCGACAAACACAACTTACTTATGATGTGAAAGTGCCTCCAGATCCAACTTAAATGGAAGCTTTAGATAAATACACATAATACCGAAAAGGACATGAAACTATTTATATCACCAAAAGCTGTCAGGACAGAATTGAACCCCTGAGAAAAATTACAGCAAGATGTGTATTTAGTATATGTACTGCTGTAGCAGATGCTTTCACCTTCACTGAAACGTAGATTGTAGTATGTGCTGCAAAGGTTGTATTGAAAGGCAGTAGTAGTCGTTGTGGAGAATAAGTGGCAAGAATACAGAATTATACCAAAGTGACCATTGGCTGAGTCTAATAATGAGATCCATTCGCATCCATTACATTCGATCGTGCAGCCCATTGCTAATAACGAAGCAGCCAGCCCACCCACTTTCATTAAACCTTGGACAGAAGCCGCCGTAATTCATTTATATTGCTATGATTCATAGGAGTAATGCATACAGCGTGTATTTGTATTTCGTACATTTAATTCTTTCTCTTGCACAATGACAGCAGGGAATAAGCTTTTGCTCACTCACTAAACATACATACCAAGTATTTATATTCCGTGTCTACCTCCAGTTCGGTCATCATCAGTACAGAATGCAAACAGTAAAACGTATCTTTGTAGCAGCATAAAAATTGAACGATAAACGCTTTTCCTTGAATCTGAAAGAGAGTAGATAATGAAAATCGAGTAAAGAAAGAGATGCCAAGTAGAATGACATAAAAGTAAAGCGCTGACGAAGACTTTCTTTAATGGTTTCCGTCTTCCTAGTCCAAAAAGAAGATTCACTAGACACATTGAAGCATAGCTATAATTTACGTAAAACATGTGCTCATCTTCAACGTGATTTAAGAGAATTGTGCACAACTAAAGTAGGCTTCCTATGGAACAGGTGAATAAATGAATAATGACTTAACTTGATTTGGTAGAGTCTTTATTCAGTTTATCTGAATGCATCGTCGGTGAATTGGATTCTTGCTATAATGATTTATTAGCGTTATACTACATAAAGGTAGACACTTAGCATGTGTAGATGAGCTAAAGGATGTCGAAAAATATGTGAGATGACGCTGACAGTAAGACAAGTCGAGAATGAGGCATGCTGTGTGTGAACCGTTAAGTGAATTCCCAAAAGGAGACTCCGTCAACAGACAATTGCAAAAATACATATCTAAACGATCACTACAGTATTATACAGTAGAAATAGACAGACAGACTGGAGATAGAGATGGACATAAAATAAAATCGCATACTAAAATGTTTGTTCTCGTAGCTTTTCTGTTCTACTGTTCGGTCCTCTTGGTAGAATTCATGTTTTTCTCACGACACGACATAACTAACTTTCTTCTTTGTATGAAAAGCACTGTGAGAACAATCCTCTTGACTCTGAGAGGTTTTAGTACTGCTTTTCCTACTGCAAAATACATATATTATGTACGTATACAACAGTTGCTTCTCTGCTACTGCAATCTCCAAAAACTTACTCCATGAATAATATGTTTATGGACGTACGCGGGAGTAGTAGCTAACTTAGACAGAACAGAACACAATGCTCTTCTGGAATACGTACCACCACGGGTTGGCATTCGCATTTTAGCATGTAGGCTCACGACTTGTTCGACCTAGTTTTTTGAAACGAGAATCTATAATGTGCTTCATGTCTTAGTGCAACTTTGCTGGTAACTAGTCGCGGAAAAGTGTGTGTACTACTTGGTGTGGGCTGGTGGAAAGCGTATCTACCAAGTCTGTTTTAATGGGACCCTTGTGGTAAATGCATCGCATTCATTTTGTACACACTTTACAGTTTTAGTCATAAATTCCATTTAAGCAAGGCAAACAAATACGGTACTAGTTTTTCTCCGCTAACCCCTCGAATTCACTGAATGCAATGCGATTATCGAAGACTTTCCTAAGGGAGTCCTTATAATATGTGCTACTGAGTGTTTCCCAATGTAATTTAAGTTGCCTTTTATCGAAAAATCGAAGAAACTAAAAAATTTAAATTGTTCAACCATGCCTTGCAGATGTAATCCGAATAATGGGAAAAGGGCTCGCTCGCATTACATGATGTAACTATTACGTCCTATCTGTTAAAAAATATGAGCAATAAAGGTAGAATTGAAACGTGTTTTCTGAAAATATATTTCGAATTTACACCAAGAGAATGACAATTCCGTACGAGGAAGAGCTAAATTACTGTGAATAATATAATTTCCATTCCACCATCCGCTCTTTGTGTTTTGTTCAATCTATTTATATTGTATTTGAGGTGAGGTAACGTATTCTAGAAATTTAATAGGCGTCAGGTCAATATCAGGTGTCATTAAAATAAGTAGATGAATAACTACAACAAGTTCTGTCTTTATTTAGCAGAATAGTCAGATTTAGATTTATACAATATGTAAAAAAATATTTTGTCGTTCGTTTACCGGGGTTTTCCCCCTTTTGTTTTTGCCCAAGAGGAATGGGCTTTACAGCTATTAGAAAATGAAAATCTTTGAGAACAAAGACGGTTTGGCACACTGTATTCATTATTTAAACATTTAAACTGAATCCTGACTGCGATACCTGCATTCATCCTAACATGAATTTTATATTGTGCATATGTAGATCTAAATCCTTTACACGAAATCCTTTTGATGCAGTTTCCACACTCGCATCTTCGATGATATTGGTCATGCATCAATAATATTTAATACGAAATCATAAAGATCTACGAGTTTTTTTTATAAACGATTTAATATAATGAGTACTTGTACCATAACACTTTATCTTTACTCATTCTTTACATTTGAGTACTATGTGCGTACACGCTTATGTACATTTAGATATTTAGAATGTGCAATTCTGCATACAGAAATTCGACTTTTCTGTGCATTTGCTTTTACCTAAGGTTATCTAAAATATACGTAATTACAAAAATTAGACGAAATCGATTGAAACTTCTGATTGCTAGCACGCGAACACAATTTATGCCTTATTTTCAACAGCTGTGGAGAATTTGCTGAATTTTCCAAGTCTCTATTGGGCTGCTCGTTTCACGGAATTCCGCTACTAGTACTACATGCTGGAGCTACGCTCGCACAATGACAGAACAGCCAGAACGAAAACGAGCGTTTCCTACAGATTTAATATATATATATGGTATATACATACAAAGAGAGGGGAAGTACATAGCTAGTAAAAAGGCACGCATGTGGCTACGGTCCTCGTTGGCTCTACTGGTGCTCTCATTCCCTTCAGATCTCATAGAAATAGTTTACTCAAGCTCACAAATATTTTCATTCGAACTTTTGGCGTGAAGGCGGAAAGATCGCTAACTTCACCACTGTCAGCATTGTATAACAAAGAAAGACCTGAACTCCAACTCAACCCACAATCTGCATCCATCATTGGCAGAGAAAGAGAGAGAGAGAGAGAGGACTGCAACAGGGCGACTACTCTAATTTCCGCGACCACAGTGTGCCATTACAGTAATAAAGGCAAAAAAAGCGACTACTTCTACATACTACCATACACCATACAGCATTGTGGTACTTTGAACCTAAGTTAACGCGTTTGGACGTTGTGTGTGAATCCCACGAGTAGAGAGGAAGCGGACCACCAGCCAGACGTCTCGATTGAGTTTCCTGTAAGTAAAGCGCAGATTTGATGTGACTATATTACTATTCGGTGTGTATGGCTGCTCTCACTGTGTTCCAAGCTAAGCTCTTAAATTCCATTCTCGCCTCGACTTCTGTCCCCAATTCGATCTGATAGCAGATACTGGAGCAATGTACTACGTGAATAGGATTTAATCTAGAATTGGATCTTTCTCTTGTCGTCTGCTGGCATTGGATTCCTGAGATTTTGTCGCTAAATCACCATTACAGAATACGATGGATAGACGGCCTATGTTGCCCGTTTGTATAGACGTGCTTTACTAAAAGAGACTCCGTCAGCGGCTGATGTCACAGTGAAAGGAAAATTAGATTATTGATTCTAAACAAAAAATCAATTGAATTCAACTGCACGTGAATAGTGTAGTAAGGTTACTGTTAGAGATATTAGAGATAAAGCGTGTACATTCACCACCCGTTATTTATCCGATTTAGGTTTTGTATAGATTGCAACCACCTATGCATGTTTGCCTTTTATTTTCCGAGAGAAATGCACTTTTCCTTCATTTGTACAGGAAACTAGCATTATCTGAATGCGATAACAAACTCCTTTCACAGTTCAAATGATAATGGTGTATATTTCCATGAGCGATTGAACTGGAGGTAAACAATAACTCTCGCTCACTCAGTCAGTCAGTAAGCATCAGCATCAGTGTAGCCATGGATTGGAGAAATTCCAATGGGGAAGGCATTATATGGAGTTATATCTTAAGGCGCACAAGGAGGAAAAAATAGATTTTTGACTGACAAAGATTTACACAGTCAAAGCGCACAAATGTCTAAATATTTGTTCAAAGCATGTTCCAAATGGTTTTCCTTTCTTTCAAGAACTGGCCACTAAGAATATACATAAACTACCTAAATATATGCTTCTCTCTTACAAGTTCTTCTCTGCGAGTTCAGAAGATATCAACGACTTTTTGTTTGCATTTTTCCAACGTGTATTCACTTGTGGCTTCTGTGAACATAATATTCCTTTCTCAAAACAACCTTACTTACAATTAGTGTCTGTGTCTCTGTGTTTTTATGTAAACAGTTCAAAAATGTTTGTACATTGTGCTAATGCATGCAGGCACAAATAGAACTAAAGTAAATGAATTGCTTTACGTTAAAGAACAACTCAATGTTATAATATGTATCTCTTAACCGACTGATGGTAAATACTTTTTGAAAAATTATTGTTATGCTATACATATTTGTGGTAGATGAAACTATGAAACTATTGGTCCTAGCGTTTTATGGCCATGAAAATCAAGTACGAAATTATTAAAAAATATTTATATCATTTAATTGAAACCTTAAACATAAGTGCAAAATAGCGAGCACACAATGTGTCTTTCTAAATAACGTTTATTGTTTATTGATTATGTACATAGGTTTTTGGTAGATACTTACTGTCGTGTGGAAGAAAAGGAAAACTTTCACCGGAAGAAAACACGTACTAGGTTCGTATTAAAATACCAAAGAAGGGAGAAAAGAATTGCTTGTAGAGAAACGATGGAGCCAATGCAACCCCTTGAAGATTTTGATATCCAAGAGAAAGTGGAATCTCTCGCTGGACGTGGGGGTAATAATAATGTGTTAAAAGTTTTTGTTGTAATATTTTTTATGTAAAAAAATATTTTTATCCAATTAATTACAGTGCGCGTAGTAGAGTGCGAGAAAAGTTCATCATCAGAAACGGAAGAGAAGTTATTAGTCAACGGGTTTCCTATTTCTCTTGTTGGAGAAGAAGGGAAAAAAATTAAAGAAGCATTGCTTGCAGGACTGGTACCGCCCAGCGACTTGCTCAATGAAATTCTGCTACGTGCTGGTGTCTTAAAACATCCCGTGGAATTGGAAACTGTCATGAATGTCAAGTCTACAACGAAAACGACAGAACTCGTGACTCTACGGGATAAAAATGGCTTCCTAGTTGATGAGAGGCTTAAGGAAATTGAAGAGGACGATGAAATCCGCTCCATAAGCACAGAATTGTGGAAGTCGGAGAAAGAAACCGAAACGGCACAAGAAATTAAAATAAATGGAGATATAATGGAAAAGGAGAGCGAGAAAAATAGTTGAAAAGTCACATTAGCTTGCACCATCTCTCAGGACAAGGAAAAATTCAATTATGTAAATCCTTAAATGAAAATATTTCTACAAATATTAACAATTTTCTCGTATTGAAGAAAACAATTTCAATTAATGGAATATTTAATTGAATTCTCCCGTGGGCTGTACTTTGTGAACCGATATTACGTATACATTCCAATTTTTAATTAACTCTAAAATAAGTAGCAGCTACTTTATTGACTTACTTACAGTGTTTATAGGAATTCTATTTTATCAATCTTTCTAAATACGCGTACATCATCGTTAATTAGCTTTTTCGTGTCTGTAAGCCTATGCGGTGTTACATTTCAATTGTCCCATACTTAAAAATATATGAGCAACTTCCGTACATCTGCTGCATAAGAAGTCCTCATTTAAAATGTGGTCTTCAGAATGAGAAAGTTTTTCTAGTGGGAACTCGTGTAAAAATTGATTTACTACTTTACTTGAGAATATTATGCTCCGAAGGAAGCATTCCTTGTGTTTTCTATGCGATTTATGATCGTACTACTTAAGGATAACATTAGTACTGTCAGCCGACTATACCATACTACGAGTAGTATCCATACTCGTAGTATCGTCTGACTACCACTGTTTTGAAAGATGAAAATTTTATTGAGCCATTTGCAATACTTTCTAAGTATATACGGTCGTATTATGCACTGAAACCGCAACCTCTGCTTATTATTGTATGTATGCAGGATATATTTCTTGTCGTCGTCTTTAGAATTTTCTCTGCTCAGCATCACACATGTTCAGATGGTACATACATGGCATCGGAAGAAGCCGGACCGGACCACTGTATACATGCCAAGTCTTATCACATCACAGTAATAATGCAGCACCAGCACCTAATGGGATGTTGCCGCTAATAGAAATATTGCCCCGTTCTTTTAGACTCACGATCGTGCACTTCACACATTCTAAAAATCCTAATTTGTTCTTAATGTTACTTGCGTCATAATAATTTCCTTTTTATCCATTAATTCTATTCCATTACTTT
Organism: Plutomurus gul; assembly: GCA_019776185.1. Lineage (NCBI taxonomy): Eukaryota > Metazoa > Arthropoda > Collembola > Entomobryomorpha > Tomoceridae > Plutomurus > Plutomurus gul. Next base: position 11,892 of record JABASC010003700.1, read on the forward strand.
TGCCTGATTTTCTGTCTTCTGTGTGAAGGAAATTATTCGCTGGTTGTAATTTTAAAAGCATTTCGGAACAGCTTGCAAAATTGAAGCTTAGGATTCGCGTATACCGTTTCATAAGGAATGATGGGAATCTAATAGAACCGAGCGTTAAGCGTGAGTGAACAGCTAGAAAAGTTGTATTGAGTAGAAACTGCACTTCACTATATATAATACCTATATACTCAAAAAAATCATGTTTCATCTCACTCTGCCCCGCAATCGTATTCACACTGCACGCCTTCCTTTTCTATGTATATCCGATTACGAAATATTTATATGGCGATATAAGCATAGAACTACCTAATACATATTACAGTGAATTCGTTATATTGTGTGTTCACCAACACACGCTGTATTTTTCCTACCCGCACGCTCCGTAACTTTTCTCGATGGGTTTCCGATAGGAACAGCGCTTGAAGCAAACGTTAATGCACTATGTAATTCTGATGCTTAAATACACTCTCGTATGTAATACAATTATTTCGATGCAGCAGCAAATGGATTGAAAGTAATTCCATGTTAAAGGAATCATTACGAGTCTGCCGTACCGACGTAGTAAGTAGTAAGTAATAGTAATTCCGCTGGGGATATTGTCAAAAGTTATGCCTGTGAGTGCATTACGTTTTTAGGTCAGTGTTGCGTACATTCGTACGATCATTACTTATTTGGTAGACGATGTTGTATGTGCTTGCATCACAATGTGTTTGCTGGAATCCATGGAGTAGGCGAACAGTTTGTAAATTCTAACGTTCGAATTCTCCTACAGACATACCGAGTATCAACTCATATTTATATTGTCAGCTACAGGATGTAATGCTTTTGACAGTGAATAAAGTATCTCATCTCTCTTTTGAACATTCATGCACCGAGTGCCGAACCAAGATATTATCTGATGTGCTAGAAACCCCACCCTTTTATGTAAATTTACAGAATACACACTACTACACAAGTCAAGACTAATGTGTACGTGTGTGAATATTACAGTTACGATATGCCGTTGTGGTTTGCTCACAGAGGTTTGCTATGTTGCTTATCCCTTGATCTAACTGCATCACATTTACCTAGTACTCGTAATCTCACAGTATTTATTTCTATCTCTATTACCACACAAAGGATTGAGTTGTAATCCGAATGCATTATTTCATTTCACGTTAACAATATATTTTTTTGATAAATAGGTTTTATATGTTCAGTTTTACAATTTTAGAAATACATACATACATTGGATGGCATTAGATTTGGCTTGGTTTCCCTACAAATTCAGTGTACTTGTCAGTGTCATTGGAGTGTATTTTAGATGTGGTAATAGGATGGGCGTTTTGGTTGGTACGCTATATATGTACAAGCAACAACTCTTTCCTCACCTGCTACCAACTAAAATTCACAAATATATGACTTCATTTTACTTCTAACTTTGTTATCCTAAATACACTAAATTCTCTAAAAAAGGAACAATTATTTGTATCTAGTTGAGACAATATGACACTGAGAATTTAGTGTATTTAGGATAACAAAGTTAGAAGTAAAATGAAGTCATATATTTGTGAATTTTAGTTGGTAG
>JABASC010003701.1:0-13486 GCA_019776185.1 Plutomurus gul
AGAACTTTCTTTACCCTTGCAAAGAAGGTAGGAAAATAAATGTGAGGCTGACTGAATTTCCAATCAGATGAAATATGTACGAAACACATTACATTGTACATTAATAGTCGCTTTTAGTGGATTGTACGGAATAATGTGCACAGTGCATTACACAAAACTTTTACGAATTGAAAGAATAGTTTTCCCTTTGGCCATTCGCCACAAATACTGATTGTGATATAGACTATTCTCGTTGAACTATAGTTGAACAAGAGCGCTTGATGACATGAGTGAAATACTGCTCCAACTGTATAAATTACTCTCGAATTCCTTATAGCAGTAACAAGTAAGGATGAGCAGAGAGCTACCTGCAGAGAGACAGCTTATTCTTATGTACCATGTAGTGCGCTACTTATCGGATGTCTTTGGAAAAAGTTGGGTGCTGGGAAATATAGTAATATGAGGAGATTCCGCAGTAGAAATTATATATGGCCAGGCATCTTTTGCCACTTTACTTACTTTTGAAGTGAAAGCATATTATTTGTATAGGAAGAGAACACATACGCCTTACTTCACAAGTTCACTTTTACAAATATGGTTCTTGCAGTGACTAAATATATACTAGAGATGGATTTGGTGAGAGAAGAGAGATGCTGCCTTATCTGACTATATATGGAATCTTGTACTAGTAAGAGTAGAGAGCACCAGCAGACTGTTCCACTCTTTTCACATGTAAATGGAGATGTGACTGTCTATAATGTAAGCTGAGAGCTCCGAGATGAATTATGAGTCTTTTATTCCACATCAACGAACTATTGCATTTGATTCGGAATTCGGACAGGATGAAATGGCAATATGGAGCATTGCAGAGACTATGTACACACAGCATGACATATTATAGCCAGCTCAATTTCAAGCCGACCAAGGACCAACACCGTGTCTGTTTGTGCATGTAAACGAGAAGCTGTATATAAGCTAACATTTCACTTATGCTTTCAAGTATGTGGAAAGCTCATCTGTCTTATTTTATTAATGCTTGCTTGAGTACTGTTGAGAATCGATTAGAGTAGAAATGCAGAAGACGGTACCTTTATGTATCACTGGCATAGGGACTTGAGAAATTGTGAAAGTTTATCGCTCTGCGTCTATTGACATACATAAATGACCAATTGATGCTAACATACAATATGCTCAATTTGCAAAATGACCTGGAAGATTAGAATTACAGTATCAAAATTCGTTTAATCAAACCGTTGAAACATGAGACAACTTGAGACAAATCAAACTTCGTGTAATATCTGTTGAAATTGAAACCTTTATAATATTATTTTCGATTTTTTTTCCATTTTCATTTAATACTGATATGTAATTACTAATCCTTGAATCTTCCTTCTTCTAACATTAATAATTTTTTGGTCGTTGTATTAGCTGGTTGGTAGCAACATAATATGACAATTGTACGTACTAACTGAACTTTATTATCATTTGTTTCATTTAATTGCTCACGTGTCAAAATTGTGCAATTTTGTTCAACGTGAGGATTGCGGAATAACATTTACATACGGCATATCTTGGATACGTAATGGTCACACGAGTCACAGTTAAATATACATATGTAAGTTTATATGGTTGTAACTATATACTTATTGGCAATTGTGCGGTCTTTGAATGGTATGTTCTGCCAAATAGCGCCTTCTATGTACTATCCGAGAAATGTGTCCTGCAGCCACAGTGTCGAAATGTGCCAGAAAATGTGACGTTGGGGAGCAATGCACATTCGACGATTTCAGTTCCACATCTTAGGGACTTATTGCAATAATACGTATACTGTATAGTACAGTACACCGTTACTTGGAAGAACTTATAAGACCGAGTCTAGGATTGTTGGAAAGTCCGCTAAAAGGTTTAAATGTATCTCCAAGTCTGAACTGATTTGAATTTAAAACTGGATGTTTAATTCCTATATTGAAGGAATTTACTTTCAAGGAAGGCTCGGATATACAGATAGTACAGGACAATAATTCGGAATTCTGACTGTTACGAGTAACAGTGCTTCTATATAACAATTGAGCCAGATTTTACCGCATGAAGACAGCAGTTTGTAATCCATTTAATACTCTTTAAGTACTGCCACCATTAAATAATTCTGAATTCTGACTGTTAAGAGTAACAGTGCTTCTATATAACAATTGAGCCAGATTTTACCGCATGAAGACAGCAGTTTGTAATCCATTTAATACTCTTTAAGTACTGCCACCATTTGCATTATACAATATAACTACTATTGCACTGCAACTTCAAGTCCGCCTCCTAAGCTTAGTTAGTTGGGTAGTAGTAATGTACATAAAAGGGACCACGTTATAAGCGGGTCAGCGAGTGCACATCAGTAAGGAAAACATCAGATTGAGTATTAAAGAGCCGTAATTATTATGAAATGTCCCTAAAGTTTATTGGTGTAGGTACTGTCTTTGTCGTTATTATTACCCTGTGTTTCACCGGTTGTTGTGATCGTTGAAAAACTTTCACTGATCTCCCTGAGAATTGCCTGCTTTAGAATTCGCGTAATTTTAAATACTTGACTGACTCTGCACATTTGGCATCTTATGTATCTATAGAAAATATAGATACATTCATATTATGAACTTATTTATTGAAAAATACTATAGCACTTTGCACATTTATTATGCAATAAACGTGCAATACTTTATGCACACACAAACTGCAATTTCTTTGGATATCGAGGGGTTTGCCTTTAGAGTGAAAATTTATAGAAATTTGTAGACCAATTAATAATTATCAACTGCAGTCAATACATTTTACATGTCACTCCTTTTGCAATTTCACAATCAACAGCCCCATGCAAATCACCGTACGCAAATAATACATCGGGATCCAGTGATGAAATCTTAATCTATTTGCAATAATTTTAAAGTTAGTATTTATGTATAGAAATTGTTAGAAAAGTGGCTATTTTGTTTTGCTTAAATATATGGGACAAGAAGATTGTGTTACTGTCAACCATAGACATCTATCTCTGTCAACTGTAATAGAAGGATGCCCGATACGTGACTGCCTTAAACTCAACGTCTATGTACAACATAATTCTATAAGCGAAACCGTTTAAAGATAAACTCAATTGACAGTTACCCAGGACAGAATTCAAGGGCGGACATTTGCAAATCCAGAAAAAAATCACTAACGACGCTCTGACACAACTCCTTCGGGATTCTAAATTCACGTAATTCAGCATAGTGTAAGTTCTGAAATTTTGAAATACAGTGTGTGCCTTATTTTTCAAGGTTAACGTCCTCCTCTAACTTATTATGTAGTTAGTGGATATCCAACTTTCTGAGAAAGTTAGATAGTTTGGAGAATAAATGGTTTAGGTCAATGCCACGTGGGAAGTTGTGAATACTGTTTCACGAACTATTTACTAAAACGAAAATATATATTTTTTGAGGGTGTATTATACTGTTCAACCATTGAATCAACAATGAAATTGTGGGTAGAAAATTAAGCTGTGTCTGGGCAGCTGCACTAATGAATTTTGCGAAATGCGGACAGAATAAATGAAAAAAATTGTAGCTTTGTAGGCGCAAAGACTCACATGAAGTCTGGTGAATAGGCAAGAATTAAAGTCGTTGGGAATGGTCCCATGAATATGCATATTAAGTTTAATGTAGTGTGTCGTGTGTCCCATGTCGTTGACTGGAAGAAGGAAGTCTCATAAAAAAGCCTTTTACTTTTTATTCTTTCTTTTACTCAGCCAATTTTTTTGCTTTCCCTTCGTATTTTGTCGAATTAATCCTAACAATGGTGGCCGAAAACTGTGAATTTGTTCCAATGGGGTTTTGTTCAGTGCTTGTTGTATATTTAGACGCAGTTACAGCAATCGTTTATTCAGCTATGATAACTGAGTTCAAGAAGCAACTACAACACCACAATCATAGTTTCGTTTGGATTACGAAATCTTTTTAATTAAACATGCATTTACTGTAGCAGCTCGCTCCTTTCAATGACTCTTTTTATCAAAGGGCGTTACGGGAGTGGTTCCACTTGAAGTTTTCTATTCAACACTTTTTGGTACTTGGCTGCCTGAATTTTGAAATCAACTATTTAAACTATTGCACTTATACTATTTGTCAGTTGTATAGTCTATACAAAAATTGTACGTAAACAATTATAAATGCTCTGTCTGCACAGAAATAATTGTTGTAAGAGATTTCTGCCGTATACGAATAAAAAAACTTATTTTTGTGAATAGTATTCTGATGTCAAGAAATTTATGAGAGTAAGGTATGTATGTTCCAGCCAGCATATGAGAACGTCCAAATTGGTCAGCGGTCAAAATGATACAATGGTACAAAATGGTCATTTTTTACGCAAAAACTAAGAAACCTTGTTTTATGTGAGTTTGCGCACATTTGAGCATTTTTGGCAGTGTTTATCAAAACTCTTAGCAGCCATATTTTTTCCAGCCCACGAAGCCAAAATGGCTATATTACTATATATGGAATACTAATACTATGTTCGTGTATAGTTAGTCTAATATGCTAAAGCTCTTTTATTGAGTCTCATCACCAGCCAAATGAGAACATACCTTAAGTAACATAACTACACAACCATTGTGTTTTATAGACTGTCTCGCAGACTCTTCTGCTGGAGCACTTCTCTGTGTACTGTCCTACATGTTGCAAATATTGCTGGCTAACGAAACTAAAGAATGCTTATTCACGCTGTCTTCACGATTTGTGGTACAACTTTTTTGCTCTTTTATTGCGTGCAGCACAGCTTTTTGATTCCAGGAATAAGTAACTAGTTATTATATGTATTTACTTATCATATTAATAATAATTACAAGCAGCCATACTTACAATTAGACACAAGAAATAAAGTCATAAATAATTGAATTTATGGAGAATTTAATCTAATAAAGATTTACGAAAATTCATTACGTTCCATAGAGTGACATAAAGCGACAGAGTTAAAGTACACAAGGACTGAGATAATTACACAGTTTTTGTTTTCTATATAATCCGGACTTTAGTTCCGTTAGAGAGATGCTGCTACGTCAGTATGAGCAGTGTTGCGGGTCGTTTTTTTAGTGCACATAAATTACCATGATAAATAGTCGAAGAAATTGGTACTATCTGTCTTTTCAAGTAAGCTAGAGTAGGTACAATTCAGCGTATAAATAAGTATGCAATTCAAGAATTGAGGATGAGCGATGTTCAAATGTAATCGATATGTGATGAAAATTCCCTGTTATTTATGCATATTTCTATATCCTGGTTATTGGAAATATTGGAAAAAAGTACGAGTACTAGATGTGTTTACTGCCTTCTTAACATGACACAAAAATCGACCCCGAAATCACAAAAACCCGGGTGTCGGGGATTGAAGTAAAAAACCGGGATTTTAACAACGCGTACAAGAGGTACTTTTCACTTTTCATGTGTGTACTCTACATGCAGGGTTGTGTTGCTAATGAAATGAAATATATAAGTTGCAGGCATCTTAACAATTTTTTCGAGAGAACGCGCTAAATCTTCATGTCATCCTTCCTTTTGTGTTTATTTGCGGAAGCGTGTCACAGCGGGTTAGTTAAATTGAAAGTAGCCATTCATCTTCATGATGGAGACAAAGATGAATGACGCGTCACGTTTGTTGCGGCTATGGAAGTATGAGAATATAAATATATAAAGTGTGCTAGCGAATTTAATATTAATAATTTAGTATATTTCTCTTGTTATCCAAATTATCCATTCCGTATTCATTTGTCATTAATTAGCTACTTAATTAGTCATTAGCTCATTTAGTCACACCTATGATCTCATCGGTGATTTCCCCTTTAAATTGGAATAATTTTTTAAAACCTTTTTTTTTTTTACTCACTCAGCTTTGTTTAAAGAAAAAGTTCTAAAAAAAGTGACTTTAGTGATTATTTTTGTAAACAGATTTTCCAATAACGTTCAAAGAATTCAAATTTTTATTTTCACTTCTGTTTCACATCTACATTTCTCAATTCACCATTAATTTTTTTAGCAAAAATAAGCTGTTGACTTTGAATTCAACTTTGATTGTAATATTCAAACAAACGCAGTAGATTTCTCTCCAGCATAGCAATTGTGACTTTTCCAATAGCGGGAGCGTAGAGGGCGGCTCTTTCGGTGATGTTGTCATCAAAATTCTGACAACTGGAGAAATTGATGGCGACGACTCCGTCTTTCAGTTGATGTGTTTGGATCTTAAATGCTGTTGATGGGACACCAGTAACCACAACATCGGATAAGGATAGAATGGTTTCCAGAGTCAAGTCCGTGTCATTGACCTACAAAATATGATTAAAAAAGGAACATTTTCTACTTTATTTTAATGTTTTCTTACTTCGTGTTTGAAAAGCTTGAGTCCAGTGTCCCGGTGGTATTCTTTGATGTTGTTCACATCGACCGAGTATACTTTGGCCCCATCATTGGCCAGCAGAGCCGCTAGCGGTCGGCCGACAACTTCACTTCGATTAATGACAGTGATGATGCGGCCGTGAAGGCGATTGCCATAGGTTAACACACGATTGTAAACTCCAATGTGTTCCAATACCTGTAAAGGATTTACAAAAGGTAAATACTTAAAATTACGAAATTGTTTTTTGAATATTATGATTTAAGTGCACCGGTTCCACTAATATTGTGGACAACTATTTAGGCAATATTAAATTTTGTTTATCGAAGATTACTTTAACCACGGCCAAAGGTGTGCAGGGAATAATGCATTTGTTATGCTTGGCTGCATCCAAGTATCTAATGTTGTGATACATATTGTAAACGTATTTGTGTGATAGTCCCTCCACATCTTTCTTCTCGCTGACGACATTTTGAAGGTATTGGTCCTACAATTGAAAGAATTTTTTTGAAAATGTGAGACATATTTTGCTTATTTTTCCCGAGACAAATATTTCCTACCAAATAGATACAATATATAGATAAAAAATCTACATATTATTGAACTAAAGTTGGTTTTCATTTTCTCAAAATGCATAGCATCTTGTTAGTAAAATTTTTGTAATTTCAATAAAAACATTTCTCATATCGGCGTACATTAATAACCCTTAAGACAAAATTAAAATTCATTTGTATGAAGTTTCACGTTAGTTTTCTTGCATTTACTCATTATTTTGTGACCTGTCTATCTCCGAACACAGGGTAGTAGATGATGATTCCATGAACAGTGCTATCCTCATTTGCTTCCACAACACTATTCTCTAAATCTTCCTTATCCACTTCCTTCAATTCATACAGGAGTCCCGTTTGTGCACAAGTTCTCGCTGTAAGGTCCGCGTAGGTTTTAGCTGCGGGGTCCGAATTCGCCAAAAACCCAACGAGTTTTGGACGAATTCCCTTTTCCGTTATCACTCGTTTAATTTCATCCCTAGAACACACCAAAATCTTTTTAACTGCAAATGTGTATAGATCCGTTAAAAAAGAGTGCTTTAATTATGCCTCCACCTGAAAGGGTTTGCTATTTCAGCTGCGTCAATTTTTAGACCCGGCATGGAACAACTCGTGACGGACTTTGGTCACTTCAATGGAAACGGTAATAAAATACAGACACAGAAGTTTAAATATGTAAATGTTCAGGAACAGCGCTGCACGAAAGAACTAATCTTTGGGTAGATGGAATATTCACGCAGAACGACTTACTCGATTAGTAAGAGAAGCCACTTGTGGGCGACTATCTCTGTTCAAATAATCTTTTGTTTTTAAGTATACGTTGATTCTTATGTGGCTTCTTATTTTCTATAGCAGCTGTGCTGACTAATCAAATGTAGCCCTGACCTCTTGACTTAACCATAAATATAATGACAAGCAAAGTGTCGGATATATGTATACTATTTAAATATCTATTACAAGTTGCTATCTGAATTCGTATAATGATGTGCTTCGAGCCATAAACATTCTTTACTTGGTGATATTAGTAGTAATTCAAATGAGTCACTACACACAGAAGCCTTTGTTAGAATATTTATGTTATGTTCAGAGATGTGTTATAGGTATGTATGTATAATATATGTAAATTCCACTTTCAGGACAAATAAGTTTTTCAGCCTTATTTGTGCTACAACAGTACATAAAATTATCACCAGCAGATAAAAGCACCATTTCATATATTTACTTAAATATATTTGTTATATGTATATGTTAATTTTGTTTCCAGGCTACAACCTGACAATAAGATATTTTCTTTTGTGCAGTCGTGAGATACGAATATAGAATAAGAACGGTTGATATACAAATTCAGTTCTTGATGACAATTTCTCGTGACTGCATCATGATCACTTCAGTCACTTTTAAGAGTAATAAAGATAAGAGCAAGCGTGGGAAACAGTATGACAATGCAAAATTAGTATATTGGATGTAGTACATACAATTACTCAGAGAATAGAGCTAGCAGAATAAGAAGAAAGTGCAGAACCAGTGCATTTGAAAGTAGAACCATGCAATTAAACTTTTTACTCTAATTGTAAGTGTTACCAACTTTTCACCTTTGATGCAAAACAGTACAAGATATTTTGCATAAAGCTGCGTATTCGGACGAAGTTGTGGTCTGCCGTTAGTTTTCAAACTAGTCTGCAATATCCAAAATGCAGGAATATTTCAAAGGTTCATTAAAAGCATATATGTATATCTTGCACAAAAAGTAGTAACTTTTTTAGAACAGTGAGTTTGGAGTTATGGCACATTTCTGTCATCCGTATAATAGCGAGCCTTTCTGGATGCATAGTGCTTCTGTCGAAAGTTCCAGGAAAAACTATCGCCTAGCCTAAAATAACAGAAAGAGCGGGTCGTCGTCGCTAGTGCACTTGCACTGTAAAAGTGAGAAACAATTCATACTTCACACTCTAGTTGAGCAGGGTCGATCAAAAAAGAGTGAAAAACTATAAAGGAACAAATTGCTTTGAACTGTGAAGCGAAAAGTCGTTTACCCCTCATTTTAGCAGCTGCACGACACTGCGCCCACCCTTTCTTATAATCAGCCCAGCAACAATGCGTTCACCTTTCTATGCATTATGCATGCACTACTAGAATAAAAGAAGAATAGCCTTGAGCAATTAGATATATTGTACAACCAACTTTTCGCAACAGACCCATTAAACTTTATTACATTACTATAGTTGTTACTGTAAAAGTGTATCTCAAGTTTGCGTACAAACAACCAATAGTCTCACGTTCCAGACATATGTACCGGAGAATTCCTACTTATCATTATTACCACACTGAATGGACCACTAATAAAGCAAAGTACAGTTGTGAGTCAAGTCAATAAGCCAAGAGTAAATTTCTTTCTCTCTCTGTGAGAAACAGTAATATGTATTCTGTAGCACTGTATTGAATTACAGTTCATCTTTCGCTTGTTCCCTCTGCTTCAGCTAACAAATCAGCCAAACCTGACAGAGTTTGCAATTTCTCCGCGAAACTCGATAGATATTGTGTAGCTCATTTTACACATACTTACACACACACAACAGAATGTATGCAGCTCGCACGCTACCAGTACTTACATTACTTACATGCATTGCATTTTACATGAAAGGAAGAAAGAGTCGATTTTTCTTTGTCTGTAGCTTATGCACAATTTACAATCGGACAAATGCGTCTGTGTCTGTAAATGAGCCGAATGTACTTATCCTTCATTACTTAAAGTCCACACACACACACACGTTCTACATACTGGATGGACTTGCTTGCTTGTAGTGTACAAAGACACAGTTAGTATTTGTTCCTTCTTCCAATACTAATCCCTACAGCGGTAGTACATAAAATAAAGTACACGTCAGGCAAGAATGTATTCTCTAACGACTTTACTGTATTTTCGTCTGTATGTAATTGCAATCCAGTGCTACACAGACTCCGTGCATTTTTGCTGTGTTATACGATCTCTCTTTCTCTTTGTGTGTATTCTGCACACAGCATAGATTGTACGTGTAACTTTTCTAGCACACCGCAACGTGATTGCTCACAATCAGTTCCTTGATATTAGGTTCGCTATCCGATTACTTTGAATGCATTGCTTTTATCAAAGGTGCCGTGCACTTTTACCGTTGTGGTGAAGCAGAGAGAGAGAGAGAGAGAGAGAGACTGGAGCAATAGGAGTAGTAACTGTCTCAAACAGATTTCCTCTCACAGGAAATTATCTCTCAAATATTGCCAAATGCATATCTACTCATCCGCAAACGAATGCTCTACACAGACAAAGCAATAGCAACAACACCGTAAATCGCTAGACTTCCATACTTCCATACATACAGTCTCTTGACTGCAGACGTGCTACTTACGTTTACTGGAGAGAGAAATTTTAATAATAAATAAGGGAGAATACCTTCTTTTGTGTAGTAGTAGTAGTTGCTAAAATAACTGACAGTAGATAACACAATCGCACTTATGCTCACTCTCCTATTGAAATGTCTGTATACAGGGAAACACTGTTAAACTCTAAATTGAAATATTTATAGAGAGACTCTACTTTGTACTGAAAGCTTCAAACAATGTTTCCCTTTGGAATTATGCACGTGTGTATGTCTGTTGTAGGTGAATATAAATTTGAAAATGGTTCCCAAACTTTTCGGATCATTGTAAATCTAAAGGCTCGAAAAACAGTGACTGTCACAAGCGTTCCGCCGTCTCACATCTAAGTGTGCCCATTAAGTCAGTTTCCATTCTGAAGTAATTCTTGTCACGGTGATTGACAGCATGTATGTAGGAAGTGGATAATTAGGCAACCCAATTTCTTCTTGATGATATCACATTTAGGAATAAATAAAAAATGAGATCAACAAACTATATTTTAGTAACGATTTAGTGAGAGTAATACGCTTTGTCGCCATTACTGCAGTTAATAGGAATACGAGTTACTCGTTGTTCAAGCTAAATACATAAAATTAAAATGATTTCGTATGTAAGTTTTGATGACATTTCCGTTATAAGCTAAATGTGATATTAAATGTTCGTATTACATAGTTTATAATCGTATGTATGTATAGGTATGTGTACATACACAAATATTCATTTCCGTACACCTGAGCTCCCAGTGGAGACTACTTCTCAGAGTGGAGAGGATGCCTGCGTTCAAGTGCGTCCACCACTTTTTTTCATGTTGACTAATAAGATTATTATAATTGCATTATAATGGGAGATTTTAACTAGCTTCAAGTCTTGCATATTATTTTAGTTATATTAGTGATAAGTTATATATGTATTAGTAGGTAATTAGCAGCAATCAATCATATAGACTCATAAATATAATACTTATCTTAATTGCGAAATTTCGAAAACTTTTTTCGGAGCACACAAAAGGTGTTTGAACCGAAAGATAACAATCTTAGTTTACCGTTCCCTTAATTTTAAAAAAATTAACAAAGTCGTTAACAAAATGGCAGCCATCTCCGCACCCCAATTTTGTGGGAACTGAAAAATATTAATCTAGCTGCAAGGTTTGTCAGAAGGCAGAAGGGCATATTTTCATTTAGTATGTCGAAACTTCATTTAGACCTTTTGTCGTTTGTCCCACATAGAGAATACAGACAGTCAATTGTGATACACTGCGCTTAACCATGCTTAACGAATTAAATGTTTTCTTTTTAAAATCACTAAAACGGATTTACAGAAAGTTCCTACTTCCTACACGCTTCGACAAACACGCAAAGTACCAGGCTAAAATGTAATGTAAGCACAGTCTATAATAAATAAATAAATCTTTCGAATCTTCAATCTAGAGTCAGTGGAAATATCATTAAAATACATATCCAGAATTTGTATCATTAATGGAAAACAAATGTTGATGAAAACGTAAGATATTTAAATTAGAAATGACTATTTATATAAGAATAAATCATTGTCAAATCAGTCGAAATGGCTCTTTGTATTATTCTTTGTGTTTCCTCATTCGCATACATTTAAAACGTTTTGCAACTTCGTTTGAAAACTTATTCCAACCTCGGTCAATTTAATTTATCACCCACCGTCTTCACCCACAATATGTTTACGGCGATGACAGCATGAATCGCGACGGGTGCGTGAGGTGATGAAAATTAAACTATCGTCTGAAATCCTACCGAATAATTGAATGCAATGATATTTAATGACTGTAAAATTGTGAATTTGCTCCTAACAGCAATTTAGCCCTGACATATTACATTATTATCTTTCTGCAAATTTGCCTTGAAAGTTATAAACAACAATCGGCCTTGTGTGAGAAACACAATTAAGCCAGTACTTACGGAGTAACAATGATAACATAAATAAAGCAATTTGGTGTTAAGGAACAATAAATGCAAATGATGACGTAAGTAAAGGCAATTAAAGGAGAGTATAAAAAGTCAGAAATCTTTCGCTTCATTGCATTCCAAAGCAAAAGTGTTGTAATTGATAGTGCAGTGGTGCTGGTAGCACAAAACACAATCATCAAATAAAAGAATGAAGTTCATATTTCCAATATTGGTCTCCTGTCTTCTGTTATCTTTGGTGGACCAGAGTGTAGGAAGACCACAACAGCCGGCGCCAGGAGCGCCGCCAGCAGGACCACCAGCAGGCGCCAATGTACATTTCTAAACTGTCTATTTAATTAAAATTTCTATAGAATAATAATAATTTTGGCGCATAATAACTTGAAAAACAAACTTTTTTTAAAAATCAGCCAATGGATTTTGCAAAGATGATGCCTGGAGCCGATGGAGGAATGGCGGCACCAGGAGGAATGGGGCCACCAGGAAAATAAATGCCTTTGACAAAATCTGATAATTCTAAATATTATGAAGCAACTACACTCAAACAATTAACAACAGGACGACTAGAAGCGGTCACCACTACCGTTACATCAATTACCAACAGTACATAATATACTTGTTGGAAGGTTGATGATGTTAATAAACCCATTTATATTTAGTCTAAGAAAACTGTATAATCAAATTTGATTAATCCATTCATCAAATGAAGAAATGATGTCCAAATCCAAACACATGTACTAATACAATATTAATTACTATTTTCGCATGTTATATTGTCTTCAAAGAATTTCAGTAAAAGTTTCACAAAGGGAAAACCAGAATTCGTGTTTTTTTTAATTGCATCTTATAGGAGAAGCTATGTGTCAGCATCATATCGCTTCAAATATATTTTTACGACTCACACTCAGACTCAGGGATGGCGAACCTGGGTTTTTGGGTCGCAGCATTTCATGATTTTTTTTACAAAAAAACCCGACCCACACAAATTAAAAAACCCGACCCATTGGGGTTTTTATGTTAGCAGTTATTGTACATATAATTATTAGCCTCTATGAGATCTACATTCATATTTCCTCTTCTCGACAATCAAGACTTTACTTTTAACGCGCAGTGAGAAGACCCTCGTCGAATGCAAATAAGGTCTTTTACATACTAGACTGAAATTATACAGGGGTGAATGTGTGTGCAATCTGATTATTGTCACATAATACGACAGCTCACTAATTGAAC
>JABASC010003702.1:0-13486 GCA_019776185.1 Plutomurus gul
GAGCTAGATCGAGACGAGGCTCTCTCTCAGTTACTTTTTCCTGATATGTAACTCCATATTGCGTACAAAAGGAGGTATACACAGAGAGATAGATGGAGACAGACAGACAAAATGAGAGAGTGCTATAATATATACAAAGCAGTAAGATTGCCCGAAAAGTTGTATGTATGGTAGGTGGTTCTAGGATTGTAGGAGCAGTAGTAAGTCAGTAGTAGTCAGTAGTAGTCAGTAGTAGAAGTGGTGGTGGTGGTGGTGGTGGTGGTGGCCTGCGAGCGAACACTGTGAACACTGCTGCCTCTGATATTGAGTACCCAGCCTAGTAACGTATTAGCGAAACGTAACTTTGAACTGAACAGTAAGTATGTATAAAAGCAAGAGCCAATGCAGACTACGATTGCACTTGGCCACTGTTTTCTTGTTACTACTAGCACAGTGCGAGAGAGCAGCGCTGCTGGCTTGTCTTTCTGTCTCTTTTCTCCACGATTCTTATTCAAAGGTGAAAGGTAAATGGAATGTGAACTTTTATTCACTCGTCAGCCATGTAAGCTGTTATATGTACCCCTGATTCGAACTGTGGAAAATCGATGAGACATAAAGGGAGCTTTCTTTGTCTACCAAATATACTCTCAAAGCACGGATAACCATTCTGACACTACTATGCAATACAATACGTCATCGTGTATACTGCACACACATGAACTCACTGTTTCCTCAGCATAATGTAGGAAAGATCGATGACGTAACACTTTCAAATCTATGTGTACACTTAAAATATTTCAATGAATTTTCCCAATCCCTCCTCACCGTAAGCCAAATGACTGACGAATACGCGCTCTCTCTCTCTCTTTCTCTCTGTCTCTGTCTCTGTCAATGCTTTGCTCTGTGCATACAAGTCTAAAGTACATAATCCGAAGATATGCAGAATTATTCGCTGACGCTTTGCATTGTTTATATACGATTTGTACATTTGCATAAATGTACCTATATCTAGCTGACGTTTAGGCATAAACGTTATTGCCTAGGCAGTTTGGCAAATGTCAGACACTCCTCCGACCATTACCGTTCGGCTAAACGGTCATTTTTCGTCAGCAG
This sequence comes from Plutomurus gul, assembly GCA_019776185.1. Taxonomy (NCBI): domain Eukaryota; kingdom Metazoa; phylum Arthropoda; class Collembola; order Entomobryomorpha; family Tomoceridae; genus Plutomurus; species Plutomurus gul. Next base: position 1,093 of record JABASC010003702.1, read on the forward strand.
TGGCTATAACGCTACCCACAACACTTTGGGAATGAGCCACATTATGTGTATCGCGAAAACGTGGAAATCGTTTGCACTTTGCACAATAAATGATTACGTAAAAGCTGTAAGTGAAACTAGGGAAACAATGGTCGTTGGAAAATATAGTGTGCGACTACTACAATTTTACATTGACTGCGAGATTACAAGATTTATATTTACGTATTTTTAAAAAAGGTTATTTCAACGGGATATTAAATTTTAAAAGCGAAATTGAATGTATAATGAAAGAAGTAGATTTTTTTTCTAAAGCATACAATTTGAAAAAAAGCGTAGTGAGATTGGGAAATTGGAATTTTATATTAGGGGTCACATCTGTGTGATTGTGAAACAGTTTTTGCGTATAAATTAGTCATTTCCTCTTTTTATTTTTGTTGTATAAAACTATTGCAAAGACATAAATATTTTGAATTTTTCCTGTTTAAAATGACGACTTATTTAGTAGATTTGCTTTGAACAGAATTTGTTTAGGAAATTGTACAATTTTTTATCTGTTTTCCCTGAACTTATATTAAAGCCCAAATTACCTCTAGCTGTCAACGTCAGTTCATGACTCAGGACTGCCATGACTATCATTTGCATCGCATTTTCAATATGCATGTACACTGATAAGACATTTGCAGATCACTGTACATTTAATCTTATTTTCCATTCTAGCTTGGGTCGAGTAGGAATGCATAAAAAAGAGCGAGCGAGGTACAACAGTGTCATAGCGTAGCGAAGCTTGTTTTTTCGTGAACGGAACGAATAGACTTGTTTTGTTTCTGAATTATTTAGACGTGCAAAGGACAAACTTATGGAGCATATAAATGCTGTTTTGGAGTGTAATAGCATTGTCTGACTCGTCGTTAGACGACTCCAAGGAGCTGTATACGGATACTGGCAAAGAGAAAAACAGGCATCTTTTTATTTCTTTTTCGTCTTAGTTAGTTCGGATGATTTTTTGTATTTCCCGAATGGCCTGCCTAGACACCGTTCGTTATGCTTAAATGGTAGTTTTGCCGCCAACATATATAGACAGACACGGATTACCCTTTTTCAACGGTGCTGTGCTGCAGTGACACATGCGCATCTTTGGGCTCTACTATCGCGGTGGTACGCTTGGATAAGGATATTATTACTAGTATAAGGGAGCGAGGACTCCATATAATGTGGAATGTGTGCATATCATGACTTGGGCCGAAGAGGAAACAGTTTAGCTTAGAGTTATGCGAACCGTTTCCTTCATTGTTGGCATTGGCAAATGTATACAAAATCCAGCAGTCAATAATTCACTTTGTAGAGAACAAAGAATACCCAAAGCCTCACTTTCACCCATCTCCGTCTCGTATCCCTAGAAAAGAGCGTCATGCTACCAAATGGTAGCAGAGAATTGCTTCACCTCAAAATCAGTAAAAACTGTGGGAGTAGTGAGATGATCAGCATTCGGTATTAGTTGTTTTTACGCTCTTTTTTTTTCCTACTCATTTTCATAGGCGGCATAGATTAGCCCTCACATTATTTCATTACACCTTTACACATACACAAAGCGGACCACTGTTCACAGCATGTATTCAGTGAAGAGGTGCACGCGGCGGCTTTGCTCTCACTCAGACAATTTTAGTGTTCGCATCAATACGCTCATTCTGTTATTGCACATGGGACTTTGTAAGATTAGAACGAGTGTGTTGATGTGAGTGCTAAATAGTAGTACGCTTTTCCGTCAATGTGTGCATACTACTACACAATGAAATGCGACTGTGTATATATAAGTAAAGCGAGCGAGAGAGAGAGATACGATGAGAGTGAATGAAAGACAGTGTGAGCACCAACAACGATGACGATGAGTGGTTCTATACTGCGCAAGCTGCCTGTAGCCATACATGCGAAAGAGTGAAGAAGAATTCAATGTGTATTTGTGTGTGTGTGTGTGTGTGTGTGCTTGTTTGTGTATGTGTGTAGTATGTATGTAGTAGCCAAGAACGGGGGTTGAGTGTACTTTAGTCTCTAGTGACACGAAAATAGCAGTAGCAGAAACCTATCGTTTTCGGCGGTGGTGATCAGTCCGAGCGTTTTTAAGTCTGCGGTGAAGAAATGCCATTGAATCGAAGAGGACGAAGAAAATATTCAAAAGAGTCATTCTAGTAGTAGTAGTTGTAGGAGTGCAAACCATTCCAAATATAGTTTCCATTTAAGGCTCGCCTTGGCTGGCTTGGTGGAATCTTTGGAGGACGGCGACGACTACCATTTAGAAATCTGTAGTGGCTGTAGGATACACATGTACACTAGATTCATTACAAGTTTCAGGACTACTCATTATTATGATGGTAGAGAAAATGGAAATGAGGTGAGATGCTGAGAGATTCGCTTCCCCTTTTCACTTGCAGTCAGTCAGCGTGTATGTAGATAGTGCGCACAGAGCGGCAGCGATACTGTTGTCTACTGTTGTGTAGAGAGGTCGAGCGAGAGAGAGAGACAGAGACAGAGAGAGAGAGAGAGAGAGACCGTCGGAACACAAACAAATGTTCTCATTTAGCAGAGAGTAAGACCGGCACATTCATCCACAGATACGCGTGGCACTGACATCATTTGATTGCACTGGGTATATACAAGCTAACTTCATTGTTATCTTTTAGTCATTGCGTCTGCAGCGAAACAATTAAACCAACAAACCAAATCAGCGCTAATAAAACGAATACTGTAATAAAAGGTTGGAAAAGTGTGTAGATGCGTTTCTACTGGCTCTTGCACACAGAGAGTAAGAGACAGAGTAATCAGTAGGCTACAGGTGTACTGCTGTACTCTCGCAGAAATAAATTGTTCACGTGCACACACATATATCTTCTACAACTTGACTTGTCCTAGTAAGTTCAGTTGTTGTTAGTTACATTATATTACGCCTACTATTATACTAATCCGTATGCACATAAAGTGAATGCCCAGCATTTTCAGCATATAGTGGTAGTGGTTAAGTTGGTAAATAGATAGGGAGTGAATGTAGAGCAATAAAGTTGTTGGTGTCGTTTATGTAGTAGTTAGTAGGTACAAGTTGGGGTGGAAGGCTTCTTCGATTGCTGCTGCTGTTGTTATCACAAAGAGTACAAGAAAACCAGTCTGAGAGACTGCCCCTCGTCATATTGTACAGTCTTTGTGGTGGTTGTCCAACACAGAGAAGAAGAAAAACCTTTTGGAGAAGAATGCCTAGGGATTGTGAATGTGTACGTGTGTGTTTGGTGGAGGTGCGGCCGATTAGTCTGTAAACCGCAGTGTGCATTCGATCCTACTACCTGTACGCTGCATTTCGCCAAAAATTATCGATTCGATTTTAACACGTTGACGACGACGACGAACAGATTCTATACAATGCGGAGTTGACTGGAAGTGTAAAGTTGTTGGCGTAATTGGTCAAGCACTCGGCTGATCATTCAATATTGTCTAATTAGGTGGCCTATGAATCGCCGTTCTATTAGAATATAGATTACTAGAGAGACACGGACAGAGTGAGATAAGTATTTGCAGCGTTACGAAATCGAATCGACCTCGAAATCGGAAACATGATTTTGCTACACTTTAATTTATCGATTGGGTCTCCAGTGTCTGCTCTGTGTAAGTTATACCCACCTACTGTTATAGTATTGAAGTTTAGATTTATTCGGGTGTCTGAAAGTTCAAAGTACATCGGTCAGTAGGTAGCTGAAAGTGTTTGTGGATCCCTATTAGTAGTTGTAGTGGAAGTGGTCGTGGATCGTCTATTGTGCCATTTGCGACTCTGCTCTTCAGTATATACATATGTAGTGTATACATACACATCGTGTTCTTGGCATCATGAACTTTCTCGGTACGTCTTTTCTAACTTGTAGAAAAAATAAAACAAACAAAGTGTTGCTTAAATATTTGAACGTTTTCCCACTGCAAGGGATTCTACTAATTTAAATTGTGACGTACTGTTTGTACATCTGTAGCCTTCATACTGAATAAGTTATTAAGTACAATTTTAATGCAGATTAATTAGAGTGAAGTCTTTTGCTTAATTCCAACCTTCTTAAAAGGGGTGTCGGATTCTCTACGTCCTTTTCTGTAATCAGACAGAGTTATTTTACTCGAGACTGTACTACTAATAGTTAAGCGTAAATCTAGGCTACATTAAAATCCGCATGTTGCTATATTTTTTACAGAGAGGACAGAGCGATGCGTTTCATTAAGCCAGTTATGCAAGCAGTCTCTTTGTGTATGTATGCATTCTGCATTGTCAGATGTATTATCTGTGCGTATCTTATTCCGTCTACTTAACATTTTCGCGTGCTGTTCAACTATAGTTGTTTACATTGGAGCTTGAACTGTATGTTATTTATAATTAAGTCTCGCAGTAGTTAGACAGACATTCAAAATTGAGTAGCGTAGCATAAGCATCAGGGAATCATTTAGAATATTGTTGTGGAATCTGGAGCTGCGCTGGTTGGTGGCTGGTGCACAGACACAAGTGAGAAAACGAGACAAAATGAAAAGGTACGTCGCTACAGAGTGAAAGGGAGAGTTATTTAATTACTTACATTTAAAAAAAAACACTCATTCATTTCCATCATGTGGTAGTGGTTGGTGAAGGTCTCGACGAGTCGATTATTTAACCAGTTAGAACTTGCCGGCAACATAGTAAACCATTGGTTTCTAGTGACACTGTGAGCCAGCGAGCGTACAGTCAATGAATAACTAAAAATATCATACGTAGCACGTATTTATGTAGATGGCCACTGCTAACTACCTATACATGAACGTGTTAGGTTGGTGGGAGAAGGTGTAGCCTCTAGACAGCCATTTCCTCTTTTTAGTGGACATTATATACTACGTGATATATTGCGTAGTTGTCGTTGAAATTGCTAATACAAATATTAGTACAAATGAAAATAGCTGTACGCGGTACTGCTTGACGTGCTTGACGCATATAGGCAAATACAATGCCATGCTCACCAAATATTAAACAAATAATTGCTTCGCGGCAGCATGCACATCTCAATGAATTTCAATGGCACATTTCGCACTATTCGCACCATGCATACTGCATGTATGTACTAAATGAGTACATATTTATTTACGTTTTCTACTGTGGTATGTAAATAAATACTTGTCAGTCTATAGTCCCTTGCTATTCATAATGACGCCTACTATTTCGAGTGGAAGATAATAATATTATTAACAGTTGATTTATTGATATGGAATTTGTGACGAGGTAGTGCTTTCAAGGTGCTGCTATTGAACAGCTTTCAACTTTTATGAGTAGACATCATTATGAGATGCTTTATTTTAGTCCTTATAATTCGGCTTGAATTACATCAACAAAAGATCGTGTTGTGAAGATCTAATTTAACTAATTTGCAAATGGAGAACTACTGCAAAGATTGTGCAGTCTAGAAAATGCAGCTTTTCACATGAAGGGAGTGAGTGAGTGATCGTTTAAACAGTGAGCAAGCTTGCAACAATTCGTAAACAAATTTGTTGACTCAATGGACTGGGCAATTTGTTTGACGTAAAAGAGATTGTTGAAAAGTTAATTTTAAGCATCCATTTTAATTTCCTTCCTTCAGATGACACAATAGATGACATGTGGCAAATTGCATTCCTGTCATCAGAGGAAATGTTAGAAATTGTAAAAAAGACACTAGGAAATAATGGAAAATTGTAGCTTCTTTTCACAGTGCATTCGTGTTTTGTTTTTTGTCATTTAATTATGGATTCTTTCTATTTCAACTGTCGAGAGGATGGGAGTGCTGAAAGTAGTGATATCCGCTCTTGGTCAATTGAACTGGGATTGGTACAAGCCGTAGAACCAATTACGTGCTTACGTATCTCCTGGTTTAATCCCTCATTCATTAATTCACCGCGCCTGTCAATCGTTGTTGCGAATGCGAATAGTTTCAACACACAACAACACACACAGAGAGAGAGATAAATTTGTTCTTATCGTTTAGTTAAAAATAGTCGATGCAATGTGCCCTTAGCTCTATCAGTTTATATTATCAGCAGAATAATAGAAGAATTTAATTCTTTCTGTCGACGATTATTGCAAAAGCCACAAGCGTCAGATGAAATAAAAGACAGCCGGTTTGGGTAATCAAATCGTCTTCATTTAATAGATTTTGCTTTAAGTAGGCATGGGTACAATTAGTGACCCTGAATAATTCCTTATATTATAGTGAAATTTAATCCATTAATTTAAACAGATAGATTGAATAAAAATTAATAGTCTGAGCTTTGCTGACGTCCTTGTCAGCAAATATTTATATACATATGGTTTAATACTAATACAGTCTATCATTTAAGTTATTTTACGTAATTAAACTGGAAAACTCTGGAAATATTATTGAAAGCGTTTATTATTGCTTAACTTCATCCAGGTGTAGCCACTTTAATTTCCATGAATTTAATGAATAAATGCATTGCCTGAACTTGAGTTTATGTGCTAATGAACTGCTTACGTGTGGTTTCCACATAATTATCATTAGTAACTAATGGTTTTTCTATATATCGCAATCTTTCCTTGTTTGTGTGGTATATTTGTATACAGACAGTGAGTCTATTTACTTTATGTAAAATAATGTATTGTGACTCAGCCTGAGCTCATCCAAGACACCAAATTTCGTATTTTCATTTGAGATTGACTGATTTTATTAGTTTTGCTGACGTCGGTTGTTTCAATGCTATCTGTGTCATTCATTGCGAGCAGCGCTCGAGTTGTTGCACGAACGAGAGTCGTATTTTATATGCTCACACTTGTCTCTTTAACAGTCCATTCAGTATTTACAGGATTAGTACGTGAGTGAGGAACTAAACAAAATATTATCTAAATAAATCTTCATAGAACACTGAGACTTCTTTCGCTGCGTCAATTCTAATTTCCTCCAGTTAGAAAATGTGCTGCGTGAAGCACCGACACCACCTGCGACCAGCTACATGCCGTCCTATTACCACGACTTTAAGACAAGGCAAGGAGGAGTGTACACAAAGTACCAAAGTAGATTGAGTAGAGTGAACGGTTTGCGTGATAAGTTAAAACAAAAGTTCTATTCGAAAAAGGCGTACTGGCTTATTTAAATTCAAGCATATCGTTCAATTAAAAAACTGTTAGTAACTTCACCGTGTCCATTTCCAACATAGCGGAAAGTGTTCTGCACAGCAGAAAACGTGTTTAAACAATTCTCCTGGAAGTCAACAATCGGAAGGAAAATTCTAAGCCGTACTGATTTACTCACGGTGTACGGTTAAAGGGTAGCAGAGAAAGTGCGACTTCAATTACAGAGAATAAATACTACTAACGAACTAAAAGACTGTGTATAATATTTGACGGATAACTTTTCACAGTTCTTGAGAGAATTCGTTCACTCACAGGCCGACTATTAGCTAAAGTAGAACATAAAAGTAAGAAATATATATTTTCGTGACTAGACTTTTAATTTTAACTGTACCATGTAAAAATATGTGTAGAAGCATAGAGTGAAAGTTAAACGCATGCTACATAAATGCATAGAGTGGATAAATTTTTTAACCGTTTCCCAATTCCTTTTGACTGAAACAGAAATGAAATGAGAAAGTGATCTTGAGCCATCTCATTATTGGTTATGTTAACTATTTAGATGTAATATTTGACTAAGGTATGTGACTTTTTACGTATTTTTTGGCACAGAGTGGTGGAGAAAGAAGGTATAAATATATGAAGGAAACATTGTGTAGTTTTAGTTACGCGTTGTAAGCAACAAAAAGCGTGTTGGTAGATGCAAGACCTTTGAAACATGAGACCGATGTAATCAGATAGGAACTACAATGGCAATATTGTGCAAACAACAGGTATTGTATTGTACGTATTGTTAGAATATGAATACTCACTCAGACAGCTCGTGAGCAAATGTTGACGATCTTATCAAGGAAGGTTGAGCCACGGAAACATGTAAATCCAGAGAGTGCAAGTAACTTCATGGAAAACAGTACCGTCGAAGAATGACTTGTGCTAAAATTACTGTATCTGCATGCATGTAGCAGGAATCCCGTAGAATAGCCGCAGACTGGCTTCTCTAGAGAAAATCAATTTATTACTCCCCAAAAGAGGGACATACACACACATACACACACACCACACACACACCACACACACACACACAGCAGTCTCGCACGGTTTCTCTATTCACTCCCCACCCCCAATTATTCTCCAGGACGAAAATAGACGGGAGAGTCACGGCAACCCAATATCCTTCCTTGTAAATACAATTAGTTGAATGGGATTTTGTTTTCGTGAAATTTTTAATATGTGCCACTGTGCCACAACACTGCAGTGTGTGTGGTGTGGTGGTGTGTGTGTGTGTGTGGTGTAGATCTAGAGAGGGGATTCTTTTGTCTGCTTTGTGTGTTCTCACACGCGAACCGTGGTTGCCTCCGTGTACACAGTCATAAACAATTTAATTAACGTTTCGTCGGAGTGGAGACCGTTGTCAAACCAAATTTGTAGTGATACATATAAGACATCTGCTGCCGAAGATGTTGCTGGCGAAGAGCTGTGTACATGTTTAGGTGAGTGTAACTAATTTTAACTGAACATTACCTGGAGGAGGCTGCTCGAGTCGCAGTAATTGTGAATTAGTAAATATGAATGCACTCATTCGAAAAGACATTTCCCTTGTGGTACGATGTATAGAGAAGACATATAAAGAGAGTTAGTCGAAAAGAAAAAGACGATGAAGAGAAAATGATTAAGGCTTTCTATTTATGAAGAGGAAATTGAGTGATGCTTCTCATCCGTAATGAGGTTGTGTACTTCCCTGGGAAAAGAAGACTGGGAAAAGTGGTAGCTCGTACGTAAGAGAATTATGTTCTAAAATAACCGAAAAAGAGAATCATAAGAAGTATTAAGAATGCAATCGGATTAAAAAGTCTCTCTGTATATACTTTTACTACTGCTGCCGTTTGCTCCGAGCTCATTTATAATAAACTTCACAGTACAGGCAGCAGCACTAGAGATTGTTGGAATACGTGCTCCTTGCTCCCTTTCTTCCTTTCTTACTTACTTAGTGTGTGTGCAGCGTGCACAGCGTGCATCGGAACTGATTGCGACGAGACCTGACAGTTGCCACCACTCTTGTGATATAAATATACTTGTGTCTCTATCTAATACAATACTTTTATGATGTTCACTTTTAAAAACTCTATCGACTCACAGCGATCTTCTTTTGGGAGGAACTCGTACTAAAAATAATTACTTCTTAAGTGAAAATTTGTCTTCAATAAATAATACGGAATCTTTATTATTTTGGGAAGACACTTTAACTTTAGTATTTTAATAAATTACGTGGCTTTTAATTTTGCGTCATCATGCTTGGGGGCCATCTCTTAAGTTTTAAGCCTGAAAAGGCTATATGTAGCCCGTCGCATGCTTTGACAGAGTTTGAGTTGCTAATTATTTCCGTGAGTAAATGTTCCAGCTAGTTTATAAAACAGACATATTTTGATGTGATCCTATACTACCACCACTACTACCACCACCACTACCATCACTACTACTAGTAGTATGAGTAGATATCAGCGATTTCAGAGTAACATAAAGAATCTGCATAGAATGAGAGCACGGAAAGCATTATAACTATCTATTTGAAAGAGTACAATATAATATAGAACACGTAAATACATATATATGAATAGCTTCAGTTGTGGCACAATTTGAGCGTACCTAAAACATGCACGCGAAATAGAATTCTGTTATCGATCTTGTAAAAGTTGGGCACCATTCCAGTTTGTGGGGGACGTACAGCCAACAAACACTACCTGAACTATGGCTAGACTGAGATCAATGAACAGTGATCAAAGCTAGTTAGTTACTTCGCAGAGGGAAAAAAGGAAAGTAAATTATAGCAACGCTGCCGATTTTGGGAATGGTTGGTCACGTGTCATTTTTAATTTAATGAGAGCTTCGTAATGAACGTTTGATTGAATGGCGGGAGCGCAGAAGACTAATTCATATAAGAAATAGGCACGGAAATCATTCTTTAATTTCCTCTTCCTCCTCACCCACAGCCTACCATTTCTCACTATTCACCATTCAACTGATTATTCTAAGATTAGATTGATTCATAAAAGAGAGCCTTCCATTTCTAAATAATTGTTTGCAAAACAACCAACTTTTCTTAAAACTTACATGTGATTTTGATGCCTATCCGTTTTGTTTCCCACAACCACTGCTGCAGGCTCAATAATTAATCTGTAAACCCTTGAAATACAATTTTTACAATTTTAAATCATTGGTTTAATTTTGAATGGTCGTCTCTTCGTTCAATGACTATTTCAGTATCCGCTGAGGCAGTGAACATTAGCCAGTATGTTTGCGTAAATTCTTCTAGTTTTTATAACGTAGAAAAAAAATTCGAAACTTTTTTTGTGAAATTGTTTTGAAAGATTGTTTACTTTTGTAAAGATTAAAGATGTGAAACAATGAAGAAAGAATTAATTTATTAGATTGTAAGAACCATCAATCAAGGATAATTTTCTCCTTTCTTCAGTTAGATATCGTGCTTGTACGTTAAATGTGTATGAGTGAAGTATTTAGCTTTAATGTGGTATTACACGAACTTGTGGCCTATCGTGCACATTATGTAAGCAAGCTCCACTATTGGGAGAAGCGTTTCTAAAGGTTTTACTACTTCAAAAATTGTAATATTCACAACAGGCCATACTAATCGTTAAACGCACATGTATGTACACCAAAAGTACTTTCTTGTGGTATTGTGGTGAATGATCTGAGAGTTGTATCTCTGTTGTCTTCCTGTTTTCTTGCGTACTACACGTACTTACTGCATGGAGGGAAAAGTCTCAGATGACACTACTAGTAAGATCTACCAGCATGAAAGTATACCTATATAGTTAATGCGAACTATTGCGAACAAATGGGAAGGATACCCGTTTGGTTTTTGGATTGCTCACTGTTATTCGTTGAGCATTACTGATAGCTTCATAATGTAGTCCGTTCATATTAGAATACATTTTGAAAGCGATGAATTTTTCCTCCTTTCGTTTTTCCGACATGTGCACCTTTATACCCATTTAACGTTGTGTGTGTGCTGTATTGGTATATTAGTTGTTCTGGTAGTGGGAGCAATGAAACAGACTAGGAAATATCAGAATGTCCCAGCTTTATTTTAGTTAGTTCGGTCTAACATCATTTAGGTGGCGAGTAACGAAAGGAAAGCATGGAGCAGTCAAAGTACATACGTTCAGTTTATGTATTCTTCCTGGCGTGACGTAGGTACTACATGAGAGCAATAGTATTTTCGGAGAAGACTCCTGGAGTTTCCATTCTATATATGCATATGCTATAACGCACAACACGCCATGCTGCTCAAGTTTACGTTGGTATTAACTTTTCATTTATTTACCCAACACCATAGTTATGAGTCTTTCAAGTGAATAAGGGGAGCTGTTTGCACGTCTTGCCTCGTTGGTCTTACTGTTCATTCGTTAGTTGCATTATTGCAGCGTATCAGATGTATCCACTTTTGTCCTTTCTCACTCTCCCTTAAATATGCAGTAGGAGTTCGTTGCATCACATGTACACACACACACTGCCTTTCTTCAAAGGAACGAGATAGCTGGCTAGAAAACGCGAAAAAATAATTTTTCCAGAAACGCAGCCGATTTTTATATTCTGCCAATGAAATGTTGCAAAACTTCCGTCGATGATTTTGTGGATCATACGAGATGTGCTGATCCAACAGTTCTCTGTCTCTGTGCTCTTCTGTCTAAAGATGAGCTTATCGGAACACATCTTCTTTATTTATATTGAGCTTCTCTTGGCTTTAGTTTAGTAACACGTCTCGCTCACCCACTACTTCATCTACTGCATGGCTAAATGGAAAGGCAGATTTTCTTGACCGCATTCTTGCCTTTCCATTACACAGGAAATTAGGTGGAACAATCATCATTCTTCCATGTTCAGTTAACTAAAAGTGCTCTTAGTTATATAACGGGGATACATATATAAGTATGTTCTATGTATTGACGAGTAATCGAGATTTGTAAAATGAGGTACGATTCTTTGTCAGTCAATTTAACCATAAACCCATTTAAATGTGCGTAGAGAAGGAAGGTGACTGCACTGTCGTTACGAGGATTCTTTCTGCTGCTATTACAACTTTCTGGAAGGTTTCTCCTTTGCTTAGAGGCAGCGTGAGGGAACGATTTTTCGCCTTCTGCATTAGGTAGGAACATGGCACAACTGCGGCTACCTTGTATTTACTGGGAGTCGTACAAATACACATAATCCCAAAGTATTAGTAGAACTGGAAAGTATGTGAACAAATAGTTCCACTTGTACATGAAATTATACATAGGGAATATCCAAAAAATA
>JABASC010003703.1:0-13486 GCA_019776185.1 Plutomurus gul
CATCGTGACATGAGTATCAGGATGTGAAATTGTATCTTGAAAATGAGTATTTCATTTCACTCAAAGATTTTCACGCAGCCTGTGCACCGAAATTTTCCACGCAGATTTCGCCATCGTGGAATTCTCGACCTGAGTACTAAGCTTTACTGAATAATGTGACTTCGTTAATCTACAATGCGATTTTCTGGAAAATTCCAACTTTATTATTATGAAATCGAATTGAAATGTCTGAGAGCTATTGTTGTAATTATTCAATTAGCTTCAAATTTTACTCTTTTAACCCACAAAAGCAGATGTACAAACTACACAGAACATGATTTTGATATAAATATGCACGCATGTAGAAGTAGACATAGAGAAATGAATCAGACTGGGCCTATCTTACTAATTTTGAGTTAACTCCTTTAAATTTATAAAATTTGCTGAAAGCACTACACACTAGTGGCTACAATATTATATTCAGGCACCTCAATATCGTGTTTTGCCTCTTCTTGAAAGCACAGATCCGTGCTTGTGTTCATCAAAACGACCATAATAATGCCAAACATTACTGATAAGACGGAAAATATGAAAGTTACACGACGCCGTAGAGTAGACCCCTACAACATAATATAAACAGTAGTAATTTGAAAATACTTGAAAAACTGTGTGAAAGAATTTTTTTTAAATTTTGAATTACTGGAGCATCCATGGAGTAATCATTGGACAATATTAGGCGATTAAACATACAAATTCCTGTACTGACACCGGCCCATCCATCACAGTAGGCATAATCCAACCATAAGTATTGCAGCTGAAACATTTAAATTTAACCATAGCTGCCATAATTTTTTAAATAAATAAATATTCCATGCTTTTATTCTGTACGTTTTATTTTGCTGTACTTACCCAAATTGGAATTTGCAGAAGGATGTAAAAGATCAACCAAACGATCACTGCTGCATTCACCGAGCACGATAAACCAGAATATCTCAACGACGAGGAAAACATGAATACGAACACTGAAATGTCAGAATTTAAGGGCATCAACAATGATTATAAGTGGTTGATGTAATAACTTTTGTGAAAATTGTAATACCTCCAAGGATGTACATTGAATGCCCGAAAAATCCATGAATTACTCGAATTAAGTCGACACCTTCCTCGTAAATTTCCTCCGCCCCCCAACATCCCGTGATCATTTCCCCCAGAAACAGCAGAAAAACTAAGTATCCACCATAAAAGTGGAATTGCACACTGTCCGCATCTCCCGCATTCCAACCAATGACTCCAAAAAACAACTCCACAAACGACCACATAAACAGCGCAAAGCTCAGTGTCATCAACAGGATGTGTATCTGCAAAAGATAAATTTAAAGTAATCTAAACCAAAAGGATTTCAAAATAAATTATTTCTACAATTGAACTTACGAATTTAAACAGTCTAATTTGACAGACGGTGGCTGTGACATCCGTTTCTTTTAAGTACCGTCCCACAAAAATGCCGATCGGTAGAAGAATGAACCAAACAACCACCAAAATGAGTCCGTGATGTCCCAACATTTTCTTTTGTGAATCGTTGGGCTTTATAAAGAAGAAAAACTAATAGTGAACTAAATTTTGACCAGAATGGGGCTTGTAATGACGTCTAATAAACGTCATTACACTAAACGTTCTAATAAAATTGCAAATATATATATAAATAATTTTAATGATAGGATTTAAAGTAAAATTACTGCTAAGACGTGAGCAAAATCAATTTGATCTTTAAATGTACAAGCACCAGTGCGGTGTTGAATTCCTAAATTAAAAAGAAAATTTTACCATTTTGAATTTTATTCAAAATATTTTTAACGCAACATGTACAACAAGAAAGACTTAAATTGTTTGCAGTAAAGCAGTTTAAGAAACCTTTTTCTCCAGGGGAAGTCGTTTCGTCTGTCACAACGAACATGTAGTACTTTACCCAGTTAAAATCATATGTGAATTTTTTTGATGTTTTGTTTTCGGGCAAAACGGGAGTTATTGAAAATTTGAATTTCAAATGAAATCTGCAATAAAGTGTCACCCGGTCACTGCTTCCGACCTCTAGACGAACAGATGCCGTTGCTGGGTTCGGCTGAGAAAACAGAAATCAAAATGACAAAATGAATAAACTAAACTGATGTACTGTTTAACGTGAATCCTTCCATAACTCTGTAGATCATCCCCAAAGCGCCAGGGTGTAGCTTACTTGCGGATAGGTCGTTGTGTTTGTTCTCCAAGATGTGTAGAGATTGAAGTGCCCATTGCTTTCCTGTTTGCACTCGATAACATAATCATCCCCGAGATTCTAAAAAGCGAATAAATAAAATTTGCCCGGACCAAATTGATTTTTTCTCATTTAGGTACAACGTGGCGGAATGATTTTTACGTTGTTGTCATCTTGGGAGAGTGCAATGGCCACACGTTTAGCTCCATATGCCAAAATTTCGATGATGACATCTTGTTTTCTCTTTTTGGGCAAATATTTTGGCGAATTAAGTACAACGAGAGTTTGACAAAACCGTCCAGAGATGCAATCCTTATCTGGGTCACATGGTGCAAAACAAGCTTTCACGATATTACATAATTCATACGATTGATCGGAGATGCTCTCCTCCTCGGCGTCAATTTTCTAAAAAATGTATTATTATGATAAAGGGTTTTGTTTAATTAATTTTTAAAGTACAGAACCTATAAAAGACTTACAGGCGTGCTTTCTGGTACAGAGTCCGAATGTTTCTCGTTATTTTTTCCTTTGGAGGGGACATGGTAGGTGGGGAATTCCCCCTGATACAGTGGAATTGAGCATCCGTCAATTTTTTCTCCAGTTATCGGATCAAGCTTTGCGTATTTGTCTTTTACCGCACAGTTTACCGAATAAAAAGGTGTCAAGAGATAGTCTATCCCAAAATTTATTTCTGCAGATAGTTTAATAAATTATTTCTTTGGATAAATTTTATGATAAAAGTTTTAGTGATCAATAACAGTAAAAATAGTGTGTTTTTGGATTGCAAAGTCTGACACATTAGTTAAATATACCAATCGAAACATATGTTCAGGAGCTAAAAATTGTTCATGAATAGTGTGAATGCTATTAGTGTGATATATGAATTCGTGCAGCTGCAAGATAAGGCTTCTTGGGTATGCGCAAATATTCTGGAATTTTCTCTGAAATGCAAATTCAATTATCTCGGTTATTTTAATTTGCCGAATTAATTGGACTTCGGGAACATGTAATAGGAGTAGGATAGGCTGTCTGGACGTAAAAATTTCAGTGCTGGGAGGAGGTGCGGAACATGGGGTAAAAGAGGGGTAAAATGGCCCTGTATTGAAAAATCACGATTACTTGTGAGGTCATATCTCGAGAACGAATGCATATTTTTGCACCAAATTTTCACAGAAATGTTTCTACTAATGCTAGGTACAACATATATGAGAATTAGTGTAAAACCATTGTATCGTGACCCCGGGCCCCGGGTGACCTAAAATTTGCTAGGTCACAGGTCCAGAAGATAATGTCGCCAAGTTTCATATCATTCGATTCGTCTCATGAAGACGGTTCGATTGATATATATATATGTTACAGTTCATATTGAAAACCAGTTCGTATTAAAACGTACTAGCACGTTTTAAAACCCACAAAGCTAGGCCAGCTCCGATTAAAAGAAACTAAGATATTCTAAAACCATATTTTTGCTAACTTGGTTTATGTACCCGTCATACAATATGCGTTTTTTAACCGAATGCCAGACTGCAAAATCACTCATCTATCAAGATTGGACATTGATATTGGCAAGAATTTGTGTTGTCCTTTGAATAATGTGATTTCAGTAAGTTTGAACGGTTTGTATGCATAATTACTAGTATGTTATTAATAATAGCTAGTAAGTTTTAGAATATCCTAGTTTCTTTTAATCGGAGCTGGCCTGGCTTTGTGGGTTTTAAAACGTGCTAGTACGTTTTAATACGAACTGGTTTTCAATATGAACTGTAACATATATATCATGCCGCTCATAGAAGGTTGACAATTCTGACAAAATTATCGATTTGGCCACTCTGTGCAAACTCATAACCTACAGATATGTTAGCGAAATTGCTATCGATATTTAGCTTATGACTAAAAAGTCCAGTAAACCATGCATCCCTCCCATCATCATCCCTTCCGTGGTACTACATTTTGAATCTGATTGGAAAAACCGTCAGTGTGCGTGTGACCGAGGCCAAATATCTTTCTTACGTTGTTGGTTGACTGTTGCATAGTCTCCCGACAACCACGTATATTTAGATGTTATGGGAGGCAGATAGGGATCATGGTGACAAGACTGCTGCGATATATTTCCGGTTTCTTGAAGTAATGTTTGATTCTCGCTGAACAAATGAATGAAGTACATAACGTTGTCCGCTCGCAGATGTACCACGTAAGGTTCCTTTCCTTGTTCATGAACAAGAAGTTCGGACCTATCGGGGGAACACAATTAGTTTTTTCAGTATGAGGAATGACTTGAATAATGTTTAATTGAAAATGTTAACTTTGAAATTTAAGGGAAAAACTGTTATGACGAGTATACCGAGACTAGGTTGAAAATTAAAATGACCACTACGTTAGCGTTGATAGTTTGTAGTAGAACATTTGGTCTACTAGAAGAATGTACTATTACCTCCATTTAAACTCCCTAATAGCAACAGCCATACATAATGTTTATTATTATGATGCTGTATTGTGTACGTATATTTACTTTTCATTCTAAGTTTTTTTCATCTACTACAAAAGTCTTTAGCCCAGAAGAAAAGACCTCGAGCAGAATGAACACCAATTATTCGATGAAGGAGACTTGAGCGATTTTTGTTGTTTCATGGTTTTTACTTTGCCAAATTGGCAAATCTCAAATTTTCCCAATGTATTTTCCCACCCTTTTTAAATCGAAATTTTGACAAGGGGAGGACAAGAATTTCAAAAAAGGCTCTCGTGTGCTCTAGATTCTATTTTCACAAGTAGGTATTACCGAAGTCGACTATCATTGCACAAAAAGCTGTGCACGCCCACGCCCCATTCATTGAAAACCGCGATGACATATCAATGGTATTCCAAATCGATAAATTTAGGGATTGACATACGTAAAACTGACGAATATGCCACCGGGATCACGGTGGCCCGGATTCAAATTTTTTATTGCCGGACCCAAACTCCAAGTGAAGCACGCCCCCTCGCTATCTTTGTTTAGTCTCATCCAAACAATTTCGGGTGGATAATCCTTGAAAAAAAAACAATTATTATTCTATAGGTTTACAAAAGCTCACTAAAATACTTGATAAACTGAATTTTGATAATTGACTGAACAAACTGAATTAAACTTCGAAAAGACACTATGTTTTAAGTGAAATTGACTTTGTCCCCCAACCTAGATTTTTCGGATTGCAATCATACTATAATACATTAGATCAAGTGTTGTTCTGTCACCTAAGCTAATTCTGAAACTTTAAATAAAACATTTAAAATCGCAAAAATTGAATCAAAGTTGTCGCCGGGGCCTTATTTCCAACAGTAGTCATTTCAATTTTTCCAATTTTATGGAATTTAATTCTAGTAAGCTATTGCACTAGTAAGTGTATATGTTAATGTCGAAGTATGTAACACATACAAAGATTAAGACTTGAACATTCACTTTTTTCTTTACATTTTTAAAAATACTTATAGCCATTTTTTCAACAAAAATTGAAACTGAAATATTTCGAGAACGCAGAAAATAACCACGTCAATTTCAACGATACCTGAAGTGGATTTCTCTCCTCTTTCCGAATCCATTGAAATTGGCGTGGTTATTTTATGCGTTCTCAAAATATTTCAGTTTCAATTTTTGTTGAAAAAATGGCTATATTTTGAAAATGTGAGAAGAAATGTGAAAAAGTCTTAATCTACGTGAATAATAATAATATGATTAGAGCCTTGATTTTGTAAATAACTCTTTACCTAAGTTCACTTATTCAGATTGCATGACCCGAATGCAATATCATGTATTTTCTTCGAAATCCAAAAATATCATAAAAGGAATACCTTCATTATCCAATCGCCGTCACCATTTGGTGTGTTTACACACGGTAAGAATTTAATTTCTGGACTTTGTATTTGGTCGAGTGTAAGATCCTCACCAACACAATTATTTGAATCGCTGGTCGCGTGAGCCAATCTGAATGTGTTCTTACTGCGACCCAGAACATTAGTTGGAAAAACATTTTGGGTTAAGGCTTGAAGAGTGATTTCCTTGATATCGTAATGACTGCATTCGGTATATGTTTTGCGGGATTTATGAGGATACTTGCGGAAACTCACGTGAATTTCATTGTCGACGCCCCCGAGAGCATTTACTTCCAATCCTACACATGGTCCAATACCCACAATTGGAGAATCATCATCGAAGAAATACTGACTGTATTGAAGGTCTACATAAACGTAGAAATTGTATGGATAGCGACGCTCTGGAGGAATTTCCGGATGGAACAACAGACAGGATTGACTTAAAATTGGTATCGTCCTTGGTACGGATATATCGGGGGCGGCCTTCACTAATTCCAGGTATTTCTCGTTTAAATTTGTGGTATTGGGGTATTCCGGGAACTCATCTAACAGTGTCAATGCCCCTGTAACGATACCGTATTCTTGGTTAAACAGGAACTTTCCATATTTTGAAAAGAAAGTTGTGCCACTGGAATTTCTTGCGTACGTAACGTTGGGAGGACGGGGCAGAGCTACCTCTAAAGCAACGTACCTCACAACACTAAAACAAATATTATGTTGTTTAATAAATACTATATAAGATACTGATTGTAGAGCGCAAAACGTGCACGGTATTTGCATGTCTGTAAAAGAAATGTATTCCTTACTGAAATTCAACACTTTTCGGATTGAATAAGGGGTTCCTTGTGTACGTCCATCGTACGCAAAAGGAAACACATTTTGATGCTTCTTTATTGAAGAAATAGAACATGCCAGGAGTGTATTCCTGCGAAAAATTAATTCACAAAGTAATAAGAATCCATACCGCAGAGAAACGTCGACACAATAATAGTAACTGCGTAAACGACGTCGTAACTTTTTGAAAAATGGAAATGGGGTTGATTCGGGTAATTTTTCCATTTGAGGAAGAAAATAATTAATAGTGGCATAAATACACATCCATGCGAATTCTGAAATTAAATTAATTTGGTACAAACTGTGCTAAATAAATATTTGTTTTCCAAGGCGGATCTAGGTTAAGGTTTTAGGTGTTTAAACCCCTCCCCTCCCTGAAATTTAGCTAAGCACTAGATATATTCGATTTTTGCCAAAAACGCCAAAAAAACGCCGTGGGTGAATCGGACGCTGCAATTTCTTGATTACAGATTGATTAAAGTAATCGATTACTGTTATCTTTTTACTTGATAGGTGCCATTTCGGAGGTTTGCTGGTTCAGTGCATTCTAATGATTGAAAGCTGCTCGTGTCAATAACGGTGGTTTTAAAGGGGCATTCTTCAGTTTCTAGTTCCCAGTGTCCCATTGGCATCCCTCTGTCGCTTATTGCCTCAATTGCAAATTCAACCATAACAGCGGTTTGTGTCCCGAAGCTGGAGGCAAGTTTGCACGTGCAGGTGAACTTTTCACATAAATTGAAGACAACTGAAGTAGTCTTTGCAGATGTTTGTGTATAAGAATTCCCTATACTAAGTCGGTGTGCCAGTGTTTGATTCTTCTCTTCTAAATAATCGCGGAGTTTTACAGTGAAGATTTCTTCGGGTGATGTTATCTGTGTATTATTGAATCTTGGCCAATTCTCCCTTTCGTGCCTAAATCCATGTATAAGAACACACATTTCTACATCCGCATCTTCTGCAGTGCAGACGTCTGTTTGTAGTGTCATTATAACAACAAGCGTCATTGACAAAATCCTCATAATCTGATGACCAATTCGTTCCATGTTGATTTCTTCTAATCCAAAGTTCAAATCCCAAATGTCAACAGCAGTTCCTTGTGATAGATAGTTGTTAATTGTGGTTCAAAAATATGCCACAGCCCACAACACAGAGGTCACAGATAGTTTTTTTTGTCAACAATAATCATTATTTTAATTTGTGTAACAAATATTTTTATTACGTTCAACCCAAAACTCCAGACAAAGTTCGCTCTGGGAGTCGTACAATCACGTCGTGTAATGATTAGGATACAAATATTAGTGCCTATGACAACTTCAATTCAAGAGACATTCTTACAGAGTGGTAACTAATTTAGGTTAAGTAAATACAATGGGGAAGATACCCCGCATTCATATTTTGCGGTCTTTAATTGGATGGCAACTAACATAACGGTATAAATACAAATTAGAAAACATGGACAAACTGTCTCTGGTAGATGCATTGACATTTCACATTCATTCACATCTTTCGAATGCAGAAAAGGTTTGAATTAACGACAATTTTGGATTTAGAAATGCTAGTATTCTTTCAAGCATTAGACATAATTGTCTTTGTTTCGTTCCCTTCAATTACCATTCAAAAAAGGATGCCCCCTAGACCTGGGTATCTTACCCTAAATACATGGGGGTATCTACCCCGTGTAGTAGTGCAAGTTGTACCCCCCTTTGTGTATAAACGTTTTGGTCAATCAAATATCTACTGTCACATGTACTTTGTCTGAAATAGCCAAAATTTAAGTTAGAGTACGCGTAACAAATATATTGTAGTGGAATTTTTATGGTATCAGTATATACTTTTGGAAAAACAGCCGTCTGAGTATGCCTGGGTGTGAAAACGGAAAATGGACAATTATAAATACCACCTATAGGTATATACAATTTCTGTACATTAAATTATAAATGATATTTATACATGTACATAATCAGGCTTTACAGCAGAGTTTGTTCGGCTTGTGTTTAAGCATTGTAAGATATCCCTTCAAATTGATGAAAGTGGGCTACAATTGTAAGGCAAATTTTATAGTCACACATATGGTAAAATTCAAGGTATGTCAATATACCTTGGATAAAAGTTCACTGACCAGCAGTGAGTTTGTGGGCCTGTGACTTAGATAACCCACTTTCATGGGGATAATAAATTACGCAGATTTCGAAAACCTTAATAATTTTTCTTTACAGAGACCCCTTAATTTTGTATGTCCCATACTTGCTTTTACAATAATTAACAATAGATTTGGTGTAAAATTTTAAAAAATCACTCCCCTAGGGTAATAAATTATGTTGATTTCGAAAATATGCCTTCACACACATCATGTTGTGTCCTCGCAAATATACTTTGAAATCCATCCAATTACATATGTTACTTTGTAAACTATTATTTACACGCACGCATTTTCTTTTTCAGATCACACTAGTTTTCTGTGATCTGCGGTGCTGCTTCACATTTTCGAATGATGATGTTGAAATGTGAAAGCATATCAAGTTGAGTTGAATCGAGTGTTGTAATATTTAAAAGTCAGAAATACAAAAGTTGACAAAAAGTTTATTTCCACTACAGAAGTGTTTCAGATCCTCCTTCTTCAGCTTTGGAATACAGGATTACTTCAAGTTGTTCCACTTTCCGTCAAAGTTGATCGCGAACATGTGAAATTGGTTTCCTATACGGAATTGGAATGGCATGTCAAATCCTATCGATTTCAAACTACTCATAACTGTCACACAATTTGTCTCTCTCGCTCTCTTCTCCTTCTCCTCGATACACAAACAGGTATTTCCCCATTAACATTTATTGAGCACTGCCCACCACAAGAGTACTTCTCTTGTAGCAACTTCTACTGCTGCTTTCACTTCAGGAGACAGCAAGAGAAAGTTGCTTAGACAGCTACTACGATACGATCGTGGGCAGATTAATGTCCAAAGATAAAAGTTGACCTCCGCAATCTATCAAAGAGAAACTGTAAAAACAATCTTGCTCTCTCTCTCTGCCTCTATCTCCCTTAAGGCATCTTCCCAACAGTTTATTTGTATAACTAACCGTTGGTAAATTGAAATGTGGCATAAAAGACACGCTCCAAACTTATTTGGACTGGCAGCAGTGAAAAAAGTGATAAATCTAAGATTTTGTGGTTAAAATTAACATTGAATTCCCAGTTTTGATTTCCATCAATTGGTCCATCCAGCATTCAAAGTTTCCATTAAAGAAATCCCTGGCATCAGTCATTTTTAATGGTAATTCAGTAAAAGATTCTTTTCATACAATTCCCCTCTCCCCATGATTTCCTACATTATTAATAACATTACTTTCTCTAACAGTTCTGTCTATGTAGCAATGCTCAAGGCAATTGTAATGTGTATTACAAACTCCCAAGATGAGGGCATGAGTTTGCAGAGCAAGACCGTTTGCTAATAAATGCCGGTCCTTAGGGTTACTGTAATGTAGGCGTGGACTAATATCTTGTCAGGTGCCATTATATCTGTGGCCAACGTAAATATATATTTATGATTAGATAAAGCGAATTGGTAAGGGGAAGCGGTGGGAGATTAAGTTTTTGCAGTAAATTGCTGTCGAAAAAAGGGTGAGTTCATTTTTTGCGTGGATTGACTGTCATTGATTGCTATCTTTCCTCAGTGCTGTGTGTACGGTGCACTCACATCCAGAAGTCAATCCAATTTGCGATAATGGTCTCCTGCCTGCATGCAGTGCATTAAATTTGCACTGTGCCTGTCCTCCCTTCTTTCTCCGTCACTAATCACTATCATTACTATATTTCGAATGTGTACTGATAGACGGAGAAAGTACTTGCTACACAGATGTTCACTGATTGGAACGACAAGATTACGAAGCTATTCTGTAAATACGTGTACCTTTGGTAAGGGAAAACAGGCAAAAACATGCTGCTTTTTTAAGAAAGCATGGCTTTTATACTTTTTATAAGCTAATAAAATTACAGAAAAAGATAGAAGGGTTGAAAAGTCATTGTGGTAAAAACGGTCAGCTTTTTTAACTTGTTGGATACCTTAAACCAAAAAAAAAGAAAAATTTTGTGCATTTTCTTTCCCATGCTTTGGTCTCTATTCTTCTGAACACCCCAACTCCAATAAATCCCTGTTACCGTATCCAGTAAACTTTTGTAGCTATAATGCTGTCCTCATCCGTTCCCTGTCCATATCGATCGAAAGGAGAGACAAGATTAATTCAAATTGTTTTCAATAACAAACTGTTAGTAGAAGTCTGTTTTTCAATTATTTCAAATTCAATTTTTGGTTTGTCACAGTCAACTAGTTGAAAGAACTTACAATTAGAGATAGAGTAACAGCGATAGTGAAATGTTAGAGAAAGAGACAGATTGTTTGAATATTGACAGTAGGAAGAGATATTGGACAGACTGAAGGAGGAGTAAAGACATATACCTATATAGCTACATTAGTATTGAAAGAAAAGAAGCGAAAGAGAGAGTATAAGTGAAAGACGCTAGTAGGATTCGAACAGGGAAGGGAAAACCCAAGGTTTTTCAACCAAAAACCCCGACCCACGGGTTTTTCATGGGTTTTGGGGTTTTGGGTTTTGATTTTTGGTTTTTTGGCACATGCATTAAAACATAGGGTATATTTAGGCATACGAATTACTAGATACAATACTAGTTAATCGATTGACAATAGATTTAGCCGACTCGGATTACATGTAAAATAGATGTAAAAAGATCTAATTAAGATCTAAACTCAAAATCAAATAATTTCAACGAACAGTATTCATAAATTAACAGTTTTTGGTTTTAGCAAAAACCCAATGCGTCGGGTTTTTCCCTTTTATGGGTTGGGTTTTTGGTCAAAAACCCATGAAAAACCCAAACCCAATCCGGCACAACGAACCCTGATACTGGTACACTATAGATGTTCAGTCCTCTACAGTACAGTTTTCTACCCTGGGACAACAAATTTTTATTGTCGTTTTACAAATATTCCATGTCATTTGAGGACCAAAAATGTAGCGGTGATACTTTTTTAATACCCAAATGATGCATGAATTACATCATCGAGGCAATTGCAGTGTGGATCAAGTTTTAGGAGTTCAACAAAACATAGACGGGACGGGAACCTCCTCTCCATGTATTTCAAGATCGAATATTCTACAGAAGTAAATAGGAGAGTAATGAGGGATTAATGACGATTCATGCATCAATTTTATTCGTAATGAACCATAAATCACCAAGTCTTGATGATTAATCAGTGAGTTTTGCTTAGTAAGTTATTTATTCACACCAATAAATTAAATGTAGTTACAATTTAATCTTAATATACTTACACCTACGCTCAGATGAATTACAAAAAAGTTAAAAGTTCAATAAAAAGTCCAATGCATAACGTCCTCCCAGCAGAATTACCGTAAAAAACTTGCCTTTAATAATCTCTAATCTCTCTAATGGCTGAACGTTACAAATACTTCCATATAAAACGAACATTCACAAATTGTCGTAAGGAATGATGACTCAAGTACATAGATCCACCAATATAATAAGAATTTTACAGAAAAGCTTTGCGTAACTACATAAATGACATGATAAGCACCTTAAAAACTGATAATGACAAAAGATCTTACAAAAAGGAGTAATATGGCAAATAGCAGCAAAGGCACATAATAACGGTTGGAGTCGTTGTAGGTGGAAATGGTGGAAGAAATGGTGTTAGCGAGTTTCTTCAGGCAATTTCCTGGTATGAAGCTTTAATTAATCCCCACTCCGATTGACACAAGTCATTATTAGAAAAGTTTATAAACTCCACTCATCTCTTTTCCGCGTACTATTTACCCAACTGATCCTCTGGTCGACTTAAGTTCGATTCCAAGAAAACCTTTCATCAACACCAGATCCGAGTAGTGAAATTGGAGCTGTGCACAGCAGGGAACTGAAAACAAAGATAATTTGGAGCCAAAATCCCGACCCATGGGGTTTTGATATATTTTAGGGTTTGGATATTTTAGCATACACTTTTAAACACAAGGTATTCTTTCATTTATAAGCTAATACGCTAAGCATTGCTCCAAAAACTCAATCTAGGGATCGGTGTTTTGGACTTTAAGGGTCTGGTTTGTAGCAAAAACCCATACCACATGGGACGGATACCCCTGTGCAGAGATCTTGGATTGTAGCATAGCTTCAACAAGAGATGATCGAGGCACGTCTTAAACATTCTTTTGCTTATTAGAGGCTTTATCATACTTTTATATATCCCAGCTAGACTGATATTAAATTGTGATAGAATATAAAGAGCGACCTTACCATTTCTATATGCATATTTTTAAAACTCTGTACAAACAATTATTATTGATACATACATACATTACAGTAAATGGGAACTCGAACTTTTTTAATCACTGGAACAAATTAATGCATCGTACCAGGGTTGAACCCAAACTACACGAGGTAACTTATTAAATCACTTTAAAAGCAAATACATGGTACATTGTGTATGGACCTTTCCCACCATTTTTGTAGCTATGGAATTTACATGTAAAATCTGGAGGAAATTTTTACCATTGGAG
>JABASC010003704.1:0-13485 GCA_019776185.1 Plutomurus gul
CATCTTCCTTTCTTAATATTACAACTCTTCTTCTATTTAAGCTGTTCGTTTATCCATCCACTGATTTTTTGATGTACGGTCAACGTAACAACGGCAGTCAAGTCGAGTCAAGATGGATGATGTCTTTTAGTAGTTAGTTTCATGTTTCATTCCCTCTCTGTTTCTATGTATTACAATTTACATTACACCTTGCGCAACAACAGTAAGAAGATGATAATAATAATGATGGAGGAACGAAGATTATTCATTTGATCGTCAGCAGCTCTTCGGTGCACAGATTGAGAGGAGGCTGACGAAGAAGACAAGAGAAGTTGAAAAAGACCTGCTGGGGTAACTCACTTGGACGGATTGTAAAGAGAGTTCTATTTATAAAAGATTTATTTATTTTCCACTGAAAGCTTATTATTAGAGACAGGCCACAATGGAGCCAATGCAATACAATACTCTCTTTCACTATCTTATTTATGCCAAATCATTTTCCTTTATGAAATGGAGCAGCTGCAGGTGCACAACTTACTACACAATCTCACTTTGACAATGAGTCACAGAATCGCCTCACATCTTCAATTCCACCCTGTCCTCTACATGTCCTTCTACTTTACTAGTCTCTACCCGTTTAACTACCTACTAATGTGGATCATTATTATTAACTAATACAATACTACTTATTTAAATTGTCGTGTTTCTTCCTCTTCGAAATAATAATAATGGCAAAAAAATGGAATAAAAAAATACCTTACTACATTTTCAGTAAAATTCAATTATTTATTTTGCACAAAAAACATTATTTTTTCGTGTTTTGCAAGATTGTGCGCTTTTACGTAGATAATTCCTTGCCAATTGTCCTCGCCAGAGAAATTGCACCTTTTTATAATCGTTTGTTGTGTGTACATCGTTCTCTCGGACGATAATCTTATCTTTTAGATAGTACTCTGGCAACAAACAGTGAAGGATTACCTCATTTGATTTACAGAGAGATTTCTTATTTTAGGTACTTTCTCATTGAGGTGAACAAATATAGGCATCTCATCCAAATGATGCTGATTAATAGGCTTTGATAAGGACCAGAGACAGACCCAAGAGCGAATTCTAATCTCCAAATCTCGTCTGCTAAAAATTAACATTTTTGGCAAAGATGAGTCATCCAACATCTCATTTTCTCTCGTAACAAGTAAGAAGACCTCCACATCGACGAACAATTCTCTCTCGGCACCTGTTTCTACTTTGTTTGCGGCGGGTCTCTGTTTGAGTAATCTCTTTCTCCAATGCTACAAAATAGAAGCACGCAGATTGTATTCATCTTATTCGTCTATTCTGTTCTCTAGTTGTAATCTTAAGTGTACGACAACAAACAAGTCCCAGATAAAATGAGATGAATCGAGGAAAGAGAAAAGTCACAGTCTCTCTCTTGGTGTTTGTATTCGTTGTGTGCGGCATGTTATCAACAATACGTAAAATAGAATGGTAATTGAGACTCACTTCCGAAAATAAAAGTCTGTACTTCAGGTCCTCTCTTTTCCTACTTATCTCCCTATGCATCTAAAATGTACGGTCTCTCAATCTTCTTTTTTCTGGTGATTTGTGCACGCTCTATATCTTACGTGCTACTTACAATTCAAATATAGGAATAAGAAGTCTTTTAATATATTTGCTAGAGGCAGCATCTCCTCTCGATTCTTGGAGGAATCAAGAGCACTTTGTCTCGTTCACTTTTGATATCTTTCCGAATGACTTTTGTCGATTGCACACGCACTACATTTTTGAAAAACTTTGCTGACTCGTAAATGGAGAGCGGAAGAATGGAAATTGGATTAAGAATGTGAGCCGGGTGCGGTGATGATGAGAGTACGGAGAAATCTTAATAGAATGAACCTTTCTCTTTTATTCGTCCTCACCCGAGAATAGAATTTTATTTCTTTCCTTCCCATCTCCTTTTTTACATCTCGTCGGCCGACTCATCTCTATTTTCGAAAGCGAATCCAATTGGGGAAAACGTTAGGAAACGAGTATCGCAAATATTTATTTCAGTATATTTATGTTGCATCAAATCCTATTGTGTTGCATAAAAAGCTACGATCATTCGAAATTCTAGCAAAATACGATGAAATAGAAATTCTATAATGAATACACCATCAATGTGATTTATTTAAATATCCTTCAAACCGCCACTCGAATTTTATTGTGGCCGTACAAAATAAAATACTATAAAAATATTATCAAAAATCGAAAACAACATTAATTTGCATAATTTTAAGTCAGATAATAATTTTAATGCAAATTCGATTCGACCATTATTTCATCTATTTAATTTTGTCTACACTGATAAGGAAAATGCCATTTTTAGACTACATAATTTCTGTAGAAAGGATTCGGCGTCTGTATTATGGTACGATAGGGAAAGACCTTGGATGCAACAATGGATGACACCCACGCCCCGCAGCTTGTTACACAGCTGAAAAGTATCTAAAAAGAGGCCATCCTCCAATTGGACGGAGGTCTTTGGCCAGGCATTATGACTGTAATGCCTGGCCAACCCAAACAAATCAAAAGAAAGTTTAGACAAGGTATCATTGGTAAGGTTTTATTTGCCTTCTTAGGGAAGCGGCGGTGGTGCATGTGACAAAAATAATCTCGTCACGTCTTTTCATATCAAAATTAATGATGTTTCGCGAGGGAAAGCAGAAAAACTTCCTAACAAGAGATAAAGACGCTAATAGAACTTGCTTGTGCACATTGTCAACTCATAGCAGTCAGCCAAGTCAATAGATTTTCGCATGATTTTTGAGCGGAGTGTGCCATTGTATTGCAGTATGTATATTTGGTTTAAGATAAGTGGGATATCAGCAGCTGCAGATTGAATGGTTAGAACTTCCTCAAGAGTTCTGCTCCGTCGTCTGCGTTTAGATGAATACATTCTGCATGTATTATTGATAGCTCTTGAGAGGAGTGCTGACTTCATTAAGAATTAAAGTAGGTAATTCCGTACACACCAATATAGCTTCTGTGAGATCTTCATTTTTCAAATTCTATAATTCAAGCGTCACAAAAATGCATTGGGAAACCCAATTGAGAAAACATGACACAATATAATTTTATGATGCACAGGGCATATATGACATTTGCTTAAGCTTGAGCAAATATTTTAATAACTCTGCCATCTCTTAATAATGTAAACATAAAAATGTGACTTGCTAAAATTATGAAATTCTCTGCAGAAACTGTCAGCCTGCCAATAAATGGGCAATATTTAATACATCTACACTTGAACACGATTTAATTTTTAGTTTGAAGGGAAAGCCATAATGTAGACGGAATTTAGTTAGAAAGAAATGTCAAATCTTTTTATAGAAAATTACTTGAGATCCATTTGAAAAAAGTTGGCCCTTGCTAGAATCTGCAGAGATTTTGGAGTCAACGGGAAATATAATCATGAGATTAAACTTGTCTATTGGTATGATTTAGGTGGATGTTTACATGGCAGCTTTCACTGCTTAACCGCAACACATCGTAGTTCTGTGTTGTAGTAATCGGATTAGAATTATTGAGATTGAGGTGACGGTGGTGACAGTGGCTGTGCAAACGAACTGTTCAGTTGTCTCAATAACTTTTACTGAATGCAAAATAATTTGACTGCAAATACCATTAAAGTGCTCGTTGAAAAACATTCATTAGGTTTTTGTGAATCATTCTGGATGAGTGAGGGATGCGAATCTTTTGCACAAACATGGCCAATAAATAAATAGTAACTGGTGATAATATCTGTCTTACGAATTCCGCACTAGGGAGTAATCACAAGGCGTCAAGCGAAAAAATTGACAATGTATCTCTAGATCGACACGTTCATACGGGGACTTTTCGTTCAGTGTACCATTTTTAAAAAGGAATCAATGCAAGATGTATACATTTTTCAATTAAACTAATCATTTCAATTCTGCAACTCTTATTTTGTCCATTTCATCCACAATTTAATTTTGGCCATTTCACTTTGCTATTCTTTTTGGACTTAACTAAAACCCCACGTAAACCCTCATGTGCCCTTCCATTAAAACACACAAACCCCCACGTAAGTGGCAAACATAGGTTTATGACAACAAAAAATACACAATTAAGAGGTTCTTTAAACGGACTTGCCGTTTTGGATTTATTACATTTTGAAATTTAAATATATGTAGCATTGGTGTGAATGTATAAATCCGCGATTAAATACCTTTTGTTGTCTTTAACCTGTGTTTGTCACTTACACGGGGATTTAGTTAAGTCCAAAAAGAATAAGCACCGTGCACCGTGCATTTATTCCAATCATTTAATATTAAACTTTTTAGGCTAAAGGTGCCATTTGCATTAATTTAGTGAACCGCAGACTGAACATCATCGAAATAGATAATTGGAAAGTGAACGCGCTTTTGCATCATATTTTTATTAGCTTCTTGGTTTTATCAAGATTTTAAATTGCTCCTATTGACACATTCATTGGCCAAAGTCTGTATGGTGACTTTGAATGGTAGGAGTCTGAGAGACAAGACGACAGAGCTTGGTTCTTTTGCAGAGACGAGAGACAGAAAGCCATCAATACAATCAGCGTCTGAGGAATGTCAATACTTGAGAAAATAAACTTGGCTCCACTTCTGTCACTTTTTCTCTTGTCGCATTCACTTCACAGCGACAACGACTTTCATCTGCACATGTAGACTTTTTTCATTCATCTTCGAGCACACCACTGTGTCTGTGTACTCGAATGTTTTATGTGCTGTTGTAGCTCCATGTCTTGCTTGTACTTTTACTAGTAACGGAGCTACTCAAGTGTTTGCAAATGCCTTCCAGTCTAATTTGTGCTACATTTGTCTGTGTGTGGTGCGAAAATGGAACGTATGCCCACAAAAAGCGACTACCAACGTCGAGAAGCAGCAGGATTTCAAGTGGCAAGCAGCACAATCTCATGTGTGTGTCTGTGTCTGTACATATGGGCAACTGCAAATGAAAAACATTACGGAAATTCCGTAAAGCAAGCGGGAGAGAACTTTACGAAGGAGGTAGGTAGTAAGTAAGTAGTAGCCTGATATATAATGTATAACTATATATGCTTCAAGTTTCATGTACATATGTATGTATGTAGATACGTAACTCTTAACAATTCAGTTACACACAACCCTAGAAAAGTAAACTACTAAATACGTTATGCAACTCACTATATTGATATTCAAGTGACTGTGTACGTAGCGTGAATGCCAAACAGAGGACTTATTTGCTACTATTCTCTATTCTATATTCTCTATCGCAGTAGCAAGTACAGAGAAACAGAAATGGACTGGTTGTCGAACGTGTGCGAGCGTCTTAAAAATGTCACATCGCATGTGGCACGCAAACATATCATCCAGGAAAAAGTTCGAGTTCCAGTCGCGCACTCTTTCTACTCTCTGCTTGGCTATTACACGTTAAACTTTCCAACATGCATAATCACTTGGTGCTTACCTGGGCTCATATTCTATGCGGATTCATGTGAAATCAAACCAGGTGTATCCACAACCCTACTAATAGGATAATCAAAAAATTGATTCTACAAATTAGTTAGATGAAACATTTGTGGTGGCGAATGCACTTACAATAAATAAGTATAAGCATTTATTTCCTAACATCTACTTTAGAATAAAATTAGCTACACCAGTAGAAGAAAATGCACGAAGAAAATACAAACGAACGTTGTCTTATTTATTTAGTTAAAATTGAGAATTGTCATTCAGCACACAGCGTACAGTCTGACAGTCTCGTACAGCGTGTAAACTAATTAATGCCTGACGACAATGAACGAAATCTTCATCTAAATATCTGTCTTGTGGGTACATGTGGACAAGTGCTAGTCAAACTGAAACTGCCCTCTACCAAACACAATAAAACAGATCACACGGACTCAAACAGTACTTATATTAATATAAAGAATGAATTCATGCCGCTTTGTTCCGTACACGGAACAAAGCTAACAGCAGAATTGAGAAATAAGTTCGACTTTGACACAATAGGATACACCCATACATATGTGTTGTCTGCAACCTGTGCATAATATACTAATTATAAAATTTCAACAGTTGTCGTTTTAAATAATTTTACTGTCTTAAGGTTTAGTGACAGAAATCGAAAGGTGGCTCGGATAAAATTTGTGATCAAAGTGTGAAAACGTCATTAGTGAATACCCCCAAAGTTGTATTTCATATAAGAACTCCTCCTCTACGTATCATTGAAGCTATGGATTGCTCCACGTGTATAATGAAAGTATAAATATCGGTTCAATTCTCCCTATTGCTGCTGCACAATATAAATACACTGTATTTGTATTGCTAACAACATGTAGATCGTAGCGGATAGGCGAGATAAAAGTAAAAGGCTCTCTCCCCTTCTCCTCTCCTCCTCCATCATCATGATCATCTTGTCGGTTCGAGTTTGACTATTCATTAGATAAGTTTGACTTGACTTGACGCTCTTCTCTCTACAATGTTGAGTCATGATGTACTACACTTCTATAGAGACGCGAGCAGAGTCACTGAAGGCAAATAACACTTCGATCTACTTTTCCTCATGCACTTTCCTCATCACTTCTTATCATTTCAGTGTGGAAAAGTCCCTCGTAGGAGACATCTGCACGATGAATACATTTGTGGTACTACGGCACATAAAGTATGTACAAGAATTAGGAAGGGAAAGACCCTTTATGTCCTTCCTAAGCACTAAAGTAGGGCTCATAGTGATTAAACCAGGACCACACTACCAGACCATACACACATACATACACTCACTCACCCACCAACACTTTTTAATCTCGAATAATGAATAGAAATCTGATACGTTTATTGCTTGTACTCGTCGTCCCCTGTGTAAAAAACGTCCATTTATTCATTCGCGATTTAATTTCTACTGCTACTTTCTTTTTAATGAACATATCCTTTACACTACTGCTCCTTGTAAGATTGATGACTATATATTATATATGTATATCTTATGCAGTTTTATTAACATAAGATTATGCAATAGTATGAGAATATTTGCAATATGTGAGATTGACTTTTGGTAGGATGTAATTCACCAGAAGTTTGTTCCCGTTCAGCCAGTAACCGGAGTTATCCTTATTTCTATTCAGCTATTTTCAATGAGTCTTTATTGAACTCACCAGACAGGGTTTGTTATTTACCATCCCAGGCCTATTTGAAGATGTACTGGGAAGATAGGTAAATTGAGACATGGGAATGCGAAAACTCAATTTATAATTTAGATCTTGTTTACATAGATGCAGTATGTAGTAGAACATGAAGACGGAAAATATTTCCTATGTACCGTGGTTTGTGGTAGGTTTAAGCTTCCTATCCACGCTAGGGAATTTCGTAATGAAACCCTGATCCAAGAGTTTTTCGGTTCCCCTTATCTTTTCCGGAGGTATTCATCGATCTTAATACTTCTGATACTTCTGAGTAGATATTCTGGACCATTAGTGCTGCACACTCACAGTAAAACGCATAAATGTGTTTCTCCTTTCATTCACATGGCATTCCAAAATGAAAAAGTTCCTAAGCTGCTGATGGAATGGCATTTCATTAAAAGAGCAATGATTTGATTATGAATTCGGGCGGTGATATTCATACAAATGGCATGCAGTAACTTTTGTGCCGTGCGCAAACCCATTTTTCATTTTGCAAGAGGGGTTCTCTTCTCATTCTTCAGAAACACTGTATTCATAAGTCACAGTGTGCACAGAGCTTCAGCATAAAAGGCAAGAGAAATGACAGTCGTTGACATAATAGTCACTTGTCAACCTGTCGTGCACAACAACAGTCACATTGCATACTATGAGTGCAATCTGTTGTATCCAACTCTATCAATACCCTACTCTCCATTCACTTTCTTTACTGTTATTACCCATATAGAATTCGATTTCCAAAAAGTTTTACCATTACACAGAAATCCTAATCGATGACTCAGTTGTTCCTTCCCGAGCAATCCTATAAAAATTCAAAAAAAGTATGCAACTTTTTGCATTGTCTCCTGTCAGACCTTCTTCTAATTCACTGGGATTCTCTAAACGATTTTATGAAAAATTCCGCGGCAAAGATGTATTTTTACAAAATTGTTCACGGATTGGAAATAATCTGGCAAATCCTTAAACGGTGCTGTGTTTGGTATGCAGGACAGGAGCAACCATTTCTTTGACTGCAGAGCTGTGCGCACTGAAAGATCGATAGTAGGATAGACGGGAGTGCTAGTGCAAGTGCAGTAGATATATATATAGATACATAATCAAATGAAAGTTTCCAAGGGTGTGGTTGCCTGAAAAGAAAGACGTGCTCTTTCTATATTATTACGTACTGGTCGTTGCATTGAATTGCGTCGAATACGACTGAATCAACCTTTTATGCTCGTACAACAAATGGAAAGCGAGAAAGTCCGAGTCAGCAACAGCACGGCTAATATCAATGTGCCCAGCACAAAGAATGAAGGACCGATATGTATCACATAATAACTACATATAACCAAAATTAGCCAAAAAATGTGTCCATTTTTAGGAAATTCAGAAAATTCACTTTTAAAATTAATTGAAAGTTGAATTACAAATGCAGTTTAATTAAAACTACAGGTCTAGAGGATCCAACCCGAGTCGGGTTATGAAATATGCCCCACTCCTTGTTGCAAGTCGATAGCTTAAGTGCTTAGGGTGAAATAATATATAAAAGCTAAAGAGAAAGCAAAGGATAGAGAGGATCTCCGTAAAAGGAAGGCAATCAAGTTGAGGCCAAACAAAAGCGCACAGCGTTGCCCGTGCACAAAGTCGAGTCGATGAACGTGCATAATAGAAGAATGCAGAACGAGAGCGTAACAGCTACAACATGCGTGTCCTTGTAAGCGCCGTCATGTCACATCATATTCGCTGCTGCTGCTGAGTCAGAGCATTTCGCCTTTTTGAGCAGAATCCATACAAAAGCCGAAAAGCCAACTGCACTGTTGAGCTTACAAATACCAAACTACAGAAGAAGAATTCTATTTCAGAGTCGGATTCTACCGGCAATATTCCGAATTACTTAGAAATGCACCCGCACTTACGCAAGGCATGTAGCGGATTAGTTTTCTGCACCCCCGAAAGAATGAAAGTCAAGCCAATAAATCCAAGTTACTATTTCCATTTACTTGCATCTACTGTAAATCCCAAGATTAGATGAGTTATTTATATTCATGATGATGGCTTTACATCATGATCGACTTCATCAACTTCCTACACACACACATGAGAGAGTGACACACAATGCGGATGTGCACCTACACACAAATCCCCACTTAATATTCATACAAGCACAATCCAATCACTACTTGTATCCACAATCCACACTCTCTCACTTTATTACAAATTTGTATTTATAGTCAACGCTCCTCAATCCACATACAGAATTCTGTCTCCAATCACTCACAATATGTAATTCCCTTACCATCTGTTCCTTTCCAGTAGTTTCCAGTTTTAAGGGGGTCCAATTTCTTTACCACATTTTTATTTACTTTTAGAAAAATCTTAAATCTAGTAGCAAGCCAATCGTTACTATTTACTAAACGATAACTTAATATTCCTTCATTCTCTGGACCGGTCAGCAGCGAGAAATTGTATAATTTTCCAGTTTCTACTGACTACTGGCGCGAGGAGGAATATTGAAACAGTCTGGCAATGTAAGCCAATTGGGGAAAACGATAACTCAAAGCTAACCGACATAATTTTTCTAATATCACGTTGAAGCTGGATTTGGTTAGTACGAGAGCGAAGCAAGCCAACTGCCAATTCATTTCAATTTGCCCGCTGTTGTTCTGCAATAACATACGGACTGAGAGAGATGAACACATGGAGCTGTTTCGGAACATTTGGCCACCAGGGCCATGGTCATGGCCATACTCTCAGATTTTTCTAATGAATTGGATTTTTTCCTTTTTCATCGTTTCATCTGCCACAACAGAGAGATAATAACACGGCTACCTACCAACCTACTACCACTGTTTGTGTGCCTAAATACATATTCATGTGAAGTGGCCTGGCGTGGCTTGGCTAAAACCTGAAACTCACTTATTGATTGTTGTTTCAATTGAAGAGGTACGAGGATTCGCAGCTTGTTTGCTTCTCCAGAGCAGAAGAAGCTGTCCCTACTTAATTAAGCGAGAAAGATTTCGTTCCTTCATATCTTCCCACAGAAAAGTACATTGTTAGCATTTAAGTGTTTTTCAGCGGCTTTGCTCTTAATTCTTTGTCTCCATAAAAATACAAGTAGACAGACACACACACAGTTGTTGGGGAGTACTAGACTAAATACATAGTAGACAAAGGAAATACGGCATGTGCACAATTTGTATGGACTTGATTCACGAAACGATGCGAGTCAGAAATAAAAATCGTGACCAGAGCAGCGTTTTTGCAAATCTGTCGCACAACAAAAAGCTCATGTGGAAATATGTACTTACTTCACTTGGTACACACACTACTTAATGGTTACGAGGCAGTTAATTGATAAAAGAGAGAACTGGATGCCCGCATTTTGCATTGCACACACTCAGACAGAGAAGTACAGCGAAGAGAGTGAAGGGAGCTGGAACGGACGTGAAGACGAGATTTTGGGGAACACCTGTCGTCTCCGTCGTCCTTCCATTCATCACCTGTTTTCTTTTACGCTACTCTATTCTTACGATATTGCATTGTCTCACCAATCAACTTATACACCAAATTTATATACGCGTGCATTTTTATATCCATCTCCCCATTAGACATGTATTATTGTCTAACCTTGTATTATGTACCTGCATGTAAATATTACTATGTGCAACGAACCCTGCACTGCAAGTGTGATTCAGGGATATTCTTTTGGCTTTTCTTCTGCCTTCGTCTCTGTTCATCTCACTTTCCCTTTCGCTGAATCTACTTTTTTTACGTACTACTACAACCATATGTTAATCTGACTAACTAAGTAATAGCTCTTCTGTCTGCACACTGTCTACTACTAGTATCCACGTCAGAAGCCTCTCACACACACACTCAACTGAAACGTGTGACTAAACGGCCAGCGATATCTTCTCATAACTATATACTTGTATGCAAATAGGTAATTCATGTATTGCAATGGAGTACAAGATCACTAGGCCACGCACGTTATGTTCAGCGTAAACAGCATTCATTTGCATAAATGTGTGTGTGCATTTTTAAATTCATACGAACTTACCTGGTCTGGGTAACTTTTTACTACTACGAGCACTCTCTCATCCTATTATTCTGTGTGAATTTACATCCGAAATGAGAAAAAATTGCAAAAATAAATCAGACCAGAGCATTAGATACTACAGTAGATGTGCTTCTGTTAATGGATTCTGGTGATTGCAAGCTGTTCGTCCACGCAGTCAGTGTTCCGTTCCTCCAGCCAACCGATTCTTCAAATTTAATTTCTCCACAGCGGCCACTTGTTCCTTAGGGTGACACAAAATCTTTTGTTTCAAAAATTCACGCAGAGAATCACGTGTTACCCCTTTTAGGCTTACATTAGAATACTTATTTTATACGAAAGGAAAGGACAGGTAGGCACTTATTCATGATTTGTGTATGTAAGAGGGGTCGCACTTTTTTCTCGTATTAAATAAGGTTCTGATTGAGTCAAGTGGCCGTTTCTTTTTCAGTTGAGTTCACCCATACACAAACGCGGCCACCGTACTCCGGAAATAACAAGAAGGGAGAGACAAAGTATAAGAAATCAGCGCATCCTTCCTCTGTACACTTTTACAGAATAATCTAGCACACACACAGACACGTAGTCGGATATTAAAAAAGAGAACACCCTAAAATGAACAGAGGAATGAATACCCGAAGAGACAAAAGGAAATCCAAGTAAGAAGAACAGGTGTACATTCATTCATTCATTGCATAGTACAGCATAACAAGTACATATTATTATTAGAATCATCGTAGCTACACACACACAGGTAAGTAATCAGATAACCCTCTCGAGTGAGTGTGGAGCATTCAGTCGAATCAAAGGCAAGGCGAGTGGGACAACAGAACAGAACACACGGCGGAAATGAAGTAAACGAAACATTAGACACAAATATTTCCACCAAGAGTACAAACTATTCGGTGCCTATATTACAACTTGATAACATTCCGTCTGTTCTCTAATAGAAAAGAGTAAGTCGCTGTGTCCGTTGCTCATTGCAACTCTTTTTTGTATTTGTAGAAGAGATTTGGAGACGCAGATGAGCACTACCGGATGTTTCCTCTGTACATTTTCGTCTCATCCCAATAAATACTCAACGCTCGTCTTTCTTTACTTTTATTGTAGTACGTAATGTTTTGCAATGCACATCATCAACGGAACAGAACAACAGCAGCAAGAGCAGTGCAAGGTGTTGGACGTTTCGGCTAGTGATTGTACAATGTACTCGTTTCCCTTGCCTTCATTCTCCCTACAATATAATGGCTGCATGCAAGCTATGAATCTCTATATACTACTTAATAAATGTGTACACATTACTCTTACCTGTCTACCTACCTGTGTTATTAGTCTACAAAATTAAATCCTAAGATAGGGATATTCTTGTATATGAAATCTTGGGAACTGGAAACACTCACAACACGTGCCCGGCATCTAATCTTACGTGTTGTAAGAGTCTGTGATGATAAGAAATGTGGAAATCATGCGAAATAAAGTCAAGTGAGACTGAATGTTGAGTTGGGAGTTTGGTTACGGTGAAGGTGAGACGAGGAGTAGAAGAATCGACTGAAGAGTGAATCGAAGGAGACTGTTGTTGGCACAAGCCAAAAGATAATGATGATGATAATGATAAAGCATGTAATGTAACACAAGATGTAACACAAACATAGACAAGACAGGTGCTATGCGGTAGCCGTTCCATGTCTTAAGCATCCTCTCTGTGTGCCAGACTGTGCTCCCACCTTACACACTCGATTCACTTTCGTCTCGTCTCAAGAGTCTCACCATCCTCCCACTGCGCTTACTAAGACTAAAACCGACACGACGAGTCTGTCTGCAGAAAGAACGTACACAAAAATATATTCTTACTGTGGATTTTCAGTAAAATATATTGTGCATTGCGAAATTGAGGATTTTTCTGACAATAAATATATATTTTCATCTTCCCGGTAATGAATTCAACTGGTAATCACAGGCACACACACAAAAGATAAAAGTCGTAATCATTCACTGAAAGATCACTTGTTATTTCGTCATACTCATTATATTGTTAACTTCCTCTCTTTTAGATCTTTCCGCATGATTCTTTACTTAATTTTCTCATCCTCTTCCTCCGACCAACCGCCACCTGCACGTGTTTCTGTATGCACACCTTTATGCCATTGGCCGTGTAAATATTTTTCGTTCGTTTTTTAATTTCACAAATTACAAGTCAAAGGAAGTCCAATTGAATTGAAATCATTTTTAAAACTTATCCTAACTCAATTGTAAACATTTAGTAAAT